>JBCJKH010055973.1:0-15329 GCA_039877255.1 Loriculus beryllinus | reverse complement strand
ACTTGTAGAGAAAATGCGAGGAGCGAGAGCTATGTGGGTAGCACCGTTTTAAAGCTCGCATGGTACTGCATCTGTCATGCACCGATTGGCCTTTTGCTTCCATCTCCTACCTACTACCAAGGGAAGAGCAGAGATGGGAGGTGCCCAGAATCCCAGATTCCCCAAACACTTGGTCTCCATCCAGCTGAGAGCTATCAAACCTGCTCTGAGCACTGGGCTGACTGCAACCTCATCATAGGTTTCTGGCACGATGCCTCCAGCAGGTAGCTCCACACACGGCGCATTCTAGGACAGGAGGAGAAACTACGGTTTGCTAATTTGGAGGGAATGGCGATGAAGACAAGAGCAGAAAGGGACTGCCTGACTACGTAGCAACGGACACAGGCCCCGTCTCATAGCTCCTTGCTAAGTTCTCCAGGGTATGAGAGGCAGGGCGGTACCAGCCTGCTGCTCCCACCCTTGAAACATCACTCCTGCCTCCCTGCTGCTCTCCGCCACAGCGGTGCCTGGAGGACAAGCAGAGAGGACACACAGCTCTCCAGCCTGCTCCAAGAGCAGGCTCAACACCTCCGACGCGATCGCCGGTGCCACCCCACAGAAACCCGGCGGCCTGGCGACCCCCAGGGCGCAGAAACCACGGCAGCCAGCCGGGGCCGAACCGAGGCCCAGGGCACGGGACGGGCGACAATCCCCGCCGCATGCCCCCGCCCCGCTTCCACGCAGCGCCGGCGGGCCTCGGCTGGCAGCACAGGCCTCACCGCGGGCGCCGCACCCGAGCGCGCCCCCCGCCCGCTCCACTCCGCCCCAAAGATGGCAGCGGCGCCCCCCGCCCGGCCGCCCCCGCTGAGGGGCTCCGCGCAACGGCAGCGCCGCCCGGCCCGGCCCTGCCCGCACCGCCCGGAGACGCGGCCGCTGCCCTTCCCTCAGACCCCCCCTCAGCTCGGCAAGCACCGAGGCGGCGGCTCGCTGCGGCCCCGCCTGGCCTGGAGGTAGTAACCGCGGCCACCGCGCCCCGCCGTGCCGTGCCGTGCCGCAGCCCGCCGCGCCGGCGACTCACTTACCCGGCGTCAGGCGCGTACTGGCTTCTCCGGGGCCGCCGCCGCCGCGCTCCTTACCGCCGGGCCGGGCGCTGCGGTACCGCGGTGCGAGGCGCACGGGAGCAAGCGGCGAGCGCCCGAACGGGCTCGGCTCGGCTCGGCTCGGCTCGGCTGGGCTTGGGGCGGGGCCCCGGGTGGGCGGGGCGCGGTGCAGCGGCACCGGCTCTGCACAGCGGTGGGCGGGCCTGCGGGCTGCTGCGCATGCGCGCGGGAGGAGGGCGACGGGGCCTGGGCCTCCGGAGGTGCGCGGGCCGGGAGCGGAGGGAGATATGGCGGCACCGGGAGCCGAGGCGGGACGGGACGGGACGGGACGGGACGGGAGCGGGCCCTGAGCCGCCGCGCCGCTGTCGTCGGGCCTTAGGCTTCCCACGTGGGGCTGGCCGCGGCCTGTGTCCTGCTGCCGGGTCGTGTTGATCCCGGTGTGCGGCTTTCACCTGGGGCTGGGCCCGCAGCCAGCCTCCTGGCCGAGCTGCACTGGGGCGGAGCGAGAACAGGCGGCACGACGGGTGAGCCCCGGGCCTCCCTTCACTCCTCTGCCGGCCCCGCTGCCCTTCACAGGGAGCCGTTTGCGGGCTTCGGTGGTGCTGTGTGCGCAGGGCCTGAGGCGTCTAAACCCTGGGTGTGGGTTGTTTGCTGCTCTAGAAACGCTGGCCCCGAAGGTTCCTCCGGGGTGCGTTTGAGCGGCAGGCAGCTGGGCAGCTAAATGGTGGCATATTGCAGAAGCTGCTGGGAGCCTGGAGCCCTTGTGTCCCGGCTAGCATCTTACCTCTGAAAGGCAGCACCCTGTGCTCTCGCTGGGCTTCAGCCCTGCCCTAGCAGTTTGACCTGTGTGATTCCTGCATGTGTGTCCTTCGGAGTGTCTGTTTCAGAGTCCATGTGGAGCTGAGCTGCTGGGATTAGGCTTGTGGATAGTTATGAGTTATGCAGCAAAGTTAAACCAAAATTCCTGTGCCCTGACAAGAGTGGCATTTTCTCGTGTGTGTCATGGGGACTCGGGAAGTGTGGGTGCTAGTCTGTGCTTTGCTGGTGGTTCTCCAGAAGGCACTTTTGGATGTCTGGTGAGTAAGGGGAGGCAATTTGGGGAAGAAGACATCACGATGGTTTTCTTGTAAGTGTGTAAAGCTTACTCCTTGTAGTAAAAGCAGACATATGGTCGTTATAAATGCAGGATACAAATACTTGTCTGAGCTGTGTTCAGTTGTCTGGTTTGAGAGTTCTCCCAGCTTACCTGGGATGGTCTTGCTTGGAAGGAAACTGAGTTAAGGGAAGTCTTTGCGTGAGAAGCAAGGCTTATTCCAGCGAAGCTGCAGGTAGCTCCGTGCTGCCTTGTACCCTGAGTGTGCCTTTGTCTCCAGGGCAGGTTTTTCATAAGCCTGTATTCTGTCTGTTAGGCATCATTTTCTGGTATGGCTTTATCAGGAAGGCCTGGAGCCACTATCAGTCTTTGTTCTGTGAATAAGCGGTTCTTAGCTTTATTTTAATGGTTGAGCCACAGCTCTCCACCTTTTTTCCCTTCTTGTTTGTGTCCTCCCTGCCACAGCTCCCCCCAGTGTGGTTGCTGCTATCTGGTTTGTGATCACACCTTGCTGGCTGGAACGTAGTCGCCCAGGTCAGGGCTGGGAGCAGAATCTGGCCTTGTGGCTTGCCACCTATCCTGTTCCTGAGACCTCAGTGCTTTCAGAAGTAGTGGAGATACCTTTGAGAGGTGATAGCAGCATTAAGTTACAGGAGCGTGAGCAGTTCTCTGAATTCACATGTAATTCCAGAAGGCAGAGGGAGACAGGGAGTGTCCTCACTGGGGTTCACCTCCAGCCCCACAGACCAAAGCAGAGCTTCTGGGGTTAAGCACCTGCTGTACTGCTCCTTTCCTTTGACCTCACACAGGTTGTCCTCTCTGTAGCTTAGTTTCCTGCCAGTGCACCGAGAGTAATCCCTCCCTATTTTAGTACAGTGCTGTGAATATGAATATACAGAATGGTTTAAGGTGCTTGGATAGTAGAATGGTAAAAGCCATAAGAACCTTAGAGTTGGGTTGCCTGGATACTTTTGACATTTTAAGTAAGTTTTCCAGTAAAGCTCTTATTTTTCATCTGCCTTTCCTGATTGTGATTTGGAAAATGAGGTTGGTGTGCTTTGCTTTAATATTGTTAACAGATGTACCTGTAGTGAGTTTCTGTTGGTAAATTGGATCAATAAATATCCTACTTAATAGCTAATCTTATTCATAAATGGAATTCGAAAAGACTTAATTCCTCTTTGTGAATCGTGACCTTTCTGGCTGTCATTAATGTAAAACCAGTTATGTCTTGGTAATGAATATCTTGTGTATTTTTAACACACACATGCACAAACAAACACGCATGCTCTTAATCACACTGTTTTCTTTCTGAGGAGAGTCGTGAATGGATTGAGTCCTGTAGTTCACGCTTGGCTCTGGTAGCTCACCCTTGCAGAAGGTCTATAAATAAACCCACAGTACCAGAGTAGGGCTTTAGGTATTTGCATGGCACATATTATCTTGGATTTATTTCCTGCATTCTAATGATGGATGACAGATGCAGTTAAAATCTTTGTGGCGCCTGGAGCATGTCTGTTTCGCTTTCTTAGAAGAATAAAGGGGATGTTGGCCCCCACTGTTTGACTGTGCAGATCAGGTTACTGCTATTAAAGTGAATATTTTTCCCTATTTAATTTTGTATGTTTGACAGCAGGCTTTGAGTAGTACTCCTCAGCATTTGCTTTGCAGCATCCATTGGTTTCCTCTGGGGCCTTTTTGGGTGAGTTACTAGAAGAAAGAAGGAAAAGAAATAGTTGAATGGTTGTGAAATGACAGATCTTGGGAATATAGGGAGCAGAGGTCATTTCCAAAATTTGTAATTAAAAAGGGAACTAATACTAGGTTGTTAGATAACTATTTAAAATATGCTTACTCTAGGATACAAGCAGGGTAAAAATGGTACCTCCACTGGTTTTTAAAATATACACCACTGATAAAGACTTGGTCAGAGCCATTGCACTGGCCTTTTGAGTGTTCAGAGACCTTTTATGAGCTCCCATGGTTGTGTTAATAGTGCACATTCACACAGACTATTCTTGTGAGGCACATCAGTATTTTTGCTGGAATGGAAGAGATCCATTTCTTGTCCACATTTCCTGGTGTTTCTGCAGAGATAATGTCATAATATAAATCTGAATTGGCAGTGAAAGAAATTCTGGTCTTATGTTTTGCCACGTTCCCTCGCACCGGCATTCACGCAGCTGTGGGATGAGTTGGATCAAGGAACTGATTTAGCTGAAAACTGTGATTTGCGTGTATGCTAGAGCCAGCATAAGAGAAGTGATGAAAATGTGTGTTGGGGGGACGCAGACCTTCCTTTCCTGGTACTGTGTGCCCTGATGTAGTTTCCAAGTGAGTGTGTAGTCCTGTTCTTATCTGGAAGATGTCCTTGCTTTGTATCAGCTCCCTGAGGTGGTCAGCTTGTGCATTTGCGCATGTTTGATGAAAATATGGTAGGTGGCCTGCTTCTGTGAGCTGGAATGGAATTCTCCAGCATTCCTCCGTTCAAAAACCACTCAATATGGTGATAAATGTAAGTTAGTTCTTTCAAGGAAAAAGTGTGAAGGTAGTAGCTTTATTATGGCACTTGAAAATGGCACGGTGGTTAATTAACTTCCAGGGGTTTATAACTGGTGAAGAGTTTCTTGTTGTGCGGTGTTGGAATTTGATATTGGTCTGCTGGATTGAATGGGGTGAGGCTGAAGGGTCCTCAAGAAGGGAATGTTTGCTCCAGCACATTATCGCATGCTCAGATTTATTCGGTAAAGTAGAGACTGAGTCATTTCAGTGATATTTGATCAATAAACTCCTCCTTCTGAAAATTACTCCAAATTCTGTCTGAGGTCTGTGCTAACTTTTAACAGGTATGTGGAGTGGAGAGAAGCAAAGTGTCTCTGATTCTGGTTTAAGAAGATAGTCTCTCTGAGCACGAGACAGAGCCACTGCTGTAATTCAGGGGCAGCAGGGTAGGGCCAGCAGAGGTTTCTGTGCACAATTCTTTATCCCTGCTTTGGTGCAGCTACGTGTGTCTGATGTTTGTATCAATTGTCCTTGTACTGGGCCTTTCATTTTAGGATAGCATCTATTCAAACACTGCTCTTCCCTAGCACGAAGAGCTCTGAAATTAATCCTGCTTGAGCAGGAGATTGGACTAGATGACCTCCAGGAGTTCTTCTCAAGATAATTCCTTGGCAGGAGTGTATTAGTGATTAAGTACGTAACGATTTAAGGCCTAATGGTGTGAGGCAGCACAGGGAAGGAGAGAGGCTGTCATTGCTTTATAGCAGCTCTTCAGCTTTGGCAGTAACTTGGATCATTCATGGCGCAGCACCCAGCGCGACTGTGAGTGGCTTCTGTGCCCTTTGGAGTTTAGCTTGGTAATTAGCCACTCCACAGAGGAGAAAACTGAAGGCAAAAGATATAAAGCCTGCAGCTGCTGAGGGAGTAAGTCACAAATGGGTCTGGTTGAGGAGCACCTGGAGACAGACCCAAACTTTCTAGAAGGGAAGCTGGCATGTTACAATAGCTGAGGATGTGATTCACTCTTTGTGACCCTTCTTGCACCCTTGAATGCTGTACTCCGTGCCACAGGTGCATTCTTCTCTTCCCTCCACCCTTCATGTTAATTGGCAGCATCCCCCCTGTTTACTCAGTTCCTAAAACAGGATGCTCCATACCAAATAATCAATCATAGGAAGGTTCTTAGCCTGTGACGCATCTTAATGTGCTGAGGAATAATTCTTAGCAAAGAGGGGGGTACTGAGTCATCTGGAAAAATAAACAGTCCTTGGGCATTTAATGCTGTTGATGCTCCTGCTGGTAGTTTTTAAACTTCAAACCTCCACTGTTGCCACAGGGTAGAAACAGATGGTGACTCCTCCCCAAAGCAGGGATGAATTCAGAGTTTAGGCAGCGCTTTAGGACTCTGACATGCTGCCTTAAGCACATCTTGCTATGCTGGGCCTGACTTTGCTGTCACTATGACAAAGGCACAGTGTGTGCCTGTGCCTGCCCTGCCATGAGCCAGCAGACCTCTCCCATCAGCCTACGTAATGGTGAGGATGAAGAGGCCCATCCTTTCCTGCCACCTAGGCCACCATGCCTGCCAGGGAAATAGAGGCAGGGGTGAGTGGGATGGCTGGATTCCCAAGGAAGTGTCTCTCAAAGACAACAGGCAGGCCAACCTGCTGCTGCTCTTTGAGTTTTCTAGTGGGATTCAAAGCCTCAGTGTGATTCTGGAGGTAGTAGGAGTAGTATTACTGAGTTTGAGTTTCACATAGGGAAATGGTACACCCAAGCAGGACACAGGCTGCCCTCTGCTAACACAGAGTGTGGGCATATAGCGAGGCAATGTAGTTGAACTTGTGTGGAAATCCTGGGAGCAGGAATGCCCAGGTAATCGCACCTTGTTTGCTGGCAGCACTGTAAATACCACGGGGCCTTGTCTTCATTAGGACTGCACAGTGAGGTAAGGAGCTGTGGCAAAACCACAGCCTTCTTGGAGTCTCATTTCAGAGAGGGTACAATGCAAGCAAGCTCTGAAGGGAGGCTCTAAACTCATCTGAAGGTCTTCTACCCCACTGAAAAGTGTCTTTGTTTAGCACATCTTTGGCTGTTGCTGTTCTCTTCCAGACCTGCCTATATGACAGGTGAGATGGTTGGCTGCAAATCATGTGCTTTGTTCAGGGAGCACTGCTACAGGGCTGCTGTGGTGCACAGCTCCAGTGCTTTTCATCTTGCTGTCAGTGTTAGCTTGCTCTGTAGGACAACTGCAAACCCAAAAAATTACATACATCCCCAAGCAAGCAAACACAACACACTGGGGAAAAATAAAAACAGTAGAGGGAGAGTGAAGATTTAGATTGGGGTTTACTTAGTTGTAATAAAACCAGCTGTGATGTCATTTATGAGAAGGCTCTCTGGGTATATTTTTTCTCTCTAGAGATGTTAGGTCAGTTTTGTTAAGATAATGTAAGAAAAAGGTTTAAAAGTTAAAAAGTTTAACTCTTTAGTGTTAAGAAAATTGAGAGTTAAAAGTTAAGAACATGGCTTTACAATGTACTCCTGCAGTTTGGCTCATCAGAACTGGCAAAGAGAGATAAGAGGTCAATGGCTTTTTAATGTTTTCTTTAGAAAGGAGAGAAGCAGAGGGTGTGTTGGTTGCACTGCCAAGGCCTAAGCAAGCAGCGTCACACAGCAGTGGTTGCAGTCAGTCTTAGCTCTACCTGAGCTGGCCTGAAAGAGGACTGGCTCTTGGTCTGTGTTGTTTTCTCCCTTCTCTTGGATCTGCCTGGATCATCACTCCCTACCCAATGTCAGGGTGACCCGTGTCCAGATAAGCCTTTGCAGTTGCCTGTGCAAGCTGGTTGCCATCAGCCTGACAGATTGAGGTTAGGGAACAGCCATAGATGTAGTCAGGGAAGAGGGTGTGGAACACTCAGTTAGAGGTCACTCCTGTAGCCCAGCTCTGCTGCAGTCTGGGAGCTGTTTTGGTTTGGCTTAATTGAGCACTGTAAAGTTAGAGGAAGCTGGTTGATCTGCGCAGCCTTAACAGGGTAAGATTGGCAAAGGTATAATCCTGGTCTCTAACCATAAGCTGCTGAGCACCTTGTGTATGCTAAGGGAGAGCATGCCCTCACCTATGGAACTTTGTCTTTGTTTCTTGTCTGGCAAATTCTTTCTTGAAGCTCTAGTGCCAATCTGCAGGGTATCTCTGGCTTTTTGCTTGTTTTATAGGTAACACTAGTAACTCTTACAAGTAACTGTGGTAGGTCACGGCAGCCTCTGAACTAAACATCTGAAATTCTCAAACCTGCTGCTTGCTACATGGTTCACAGTTTACACAGAAGAGTCCTTACTTAGGTGTGCAGGCAACTGCAATGCAGTGATACCGATTCCAGCTTTGTAGTATACACATCTGAATTATATTGTCTTTTAAATTCAGGCAGGAACTGTTGATCTGCTTTGTGGCATGCTGGTTTGTTACCACTCCTTGTGCTGTGGACTGCAGTGTCTGAAGAGGTGCTGAGGCTCTAGTGTGTGATGCACATAAGGGAAAGGAAGCAAACCAAATTCTGTCCATTTTCCAGAGTTCATAATTCTCTTGTTTCTTATGCAGGGTGGATTACCAGAATCCAAATGGCTCTCTTGAACAGGCGGCTGGGTTTATCCTTAACCCATCTAAGCAGAACGGTGATCCAGAGGCACTTGAGGTAATTTTCAAATCTTGCTTTTGTTTTCTTGGGAGAGTTTTCTGACTGAAGGAGGTGCTGTGAAGTAGGTCAAGCATAAGGTAAAGTATTTGTGATTCAAAAAGGATAATGTAATCATAATTAAAAAATCTCACAGTTTTCCCAGGTTGCAGAGTGAACCCAAACACAACATAGGCAGATTCCTGGCAGTCTGAATGTGGTCTGAACTCCGTATTTTCATATGGGTGTAAGGAGGCTTATAGGCCTTGGGGGTGATGCAGTGGCCTGCAAGCAGAAGGTGGAAGTGCCTGTGTTTTGTAGCCAAGTGCGAATAAGCAACAGCCAGACCCTGCTGAATGCAGCACCAATTACATGTTTAAAATTATTCCAGAGTTTATAATTTCAGGTATTTAGAACAAAAGTAACCTGAAAAATTATTTCCTTGTACCTTAACAGTGCCCATTTTGTTATTTTTCTTTAGGTCCTTGTTCCAAGCTCAAGGCATTTAAAACTTCTTAAATTTATGGACCTCGTATTTTACAATGCCTTGCACAAAGCTTAGAGCCTAATTGCACAGTACATTCAGTGCAGATATGGGGAATCTCTGGTGTATAACTCTTTAAAGGGTCAGGGCTTTAGTTTAAAGGATGAGACTAGTTATTCTTGTGACTGTGCTCTGGAGAGGATATTAAGACAATGCTCAGAGCTAGGTTATGTGATCGTCCCAGGAGCTATCTTGAGGAGGTACCTGGGTCATACTGGCTTTCTCTGTAGATGGGTTGCATGAGAGCATTGGCCAGTAGATGTTTCAAGGAGCTATGTATGCTGACAGCCAGAGGGACACAAAGTCCACAAAGGTGAGCAAGATGTCAGCAGTCTTAATGGGGAAGCCTTTCCTTTGTGGTGGGATTTTGCTTCAAGACTGTGACAGAAATGAAGAAAGGGGAAAGAAAAAAGTCCTCCTTGTGCTGTTAATCTTGTCCAGTGGTACCCGGGCAATCACACTTCTAGTTGTTTCCTACTGCTTCATTGTGCATTTGGCCCATCTGGGTTTCTTCATCTCCTTCCTGTGACAACACTCTTGTCCCTTTCCAGACTCCTCCTTTCTGCTTTCCCTGCTGTGCAGCCACAGCTGACAGGCAGAGGATAGAGAGAGGATACAGCATCTCTGCCAGGGGATGGGAGGGGGTGGCTGCTTGCAGAGGTGAGTGACTTCTGAAAGAGAAGAGAGGTGTCCTCTTGTAGGGGAAAGCTGGGGTAGGCCTCTGCTCTAGGAAGCAAATCTTGAGGGCAGCACTTGACCTCTGCAGCAGTTACACTTATACAGATGGACCCAGCTGGCCCTCCTTTACTGGATGTAAGGAGTGCCTGCTTCACCTGATGAACATTCACACCATGTTTGATACACGGGGGTGGGTTGGTCTTCTTTTAGGTAGCATTGCAATTGCACGTCCTTCATCTTCTAGAAGGGATGATGATCTCCATTGATTTTTCTATATTGTATACACTTCTGCTCTGCAAAACAAGGTGAATGGTTAGGTCGATTCCATATGCTGTTCATTTGACTAGTTCAGCTGACAGCAGCTTGGCATTCCTGCAGCTGCCTGGCCAGCATGTTTCTGGTACCTTCCTGCAATCAGTTGTTCACCAGTGGAAAGGATGTTCCTGCTTTTCTGATGGTTGGTGTTTGGGCCTCCTTTGAAGACAAACACGCCACTTAAATTTTAGCTTACTGGATAAACGAGTAGCTGTTCCTGTAAAGGAGGTTGAATTGTTTCTCAGTTTATTCCTGTTGTTCCTCAGCATAGTCAGAGTCAAATCTAACAGTTTAGTATTGTGCAGTTTATTTCTGTTGTTTCTTACTCCTGATAACCTCACAGAGCAAACAGATACAGAAGAGAAATGTGTCTCTGGGTTCCTCCCACGTGGGGAAGGTGATGATCTGTTAGGTTCTAGCTAGTGGCAGCTTAGCAGCAACATCAGGACCTCAGGTGTCTTACTGAGAGCAGAATAAGATGGGAGACCCTTACAGACTTCACTGAAAAGAAGACTGGTCAGAAAACCCCTTATCGCTGGGGATTGCGTACAAGATTGAAAGAGTCTGACTTGAGCCTGAGCTTCCTATAGGCTGTTTGTAGCAGAAGCAAGCACATTTTTTTGCTTGTAATTGGAGTTGAATGAAATCATCTGCAGTCACTAAAAAGCCCAGTAAATGCAAGCCACTCTTCATGTCATCTTTTAGTCGTGTTTCAAAGTAGAGCGGTCGTTATGTTTGACATTTAGTGAAGCGAGTGCAAAGCCTGAAGTAGAATCTGGCTTTCAAAGAGCACATTGAATGCAGTCAGTGTGTCACCCATATGGTATGAATTTGTTGCTGGCGCCTTGTGAGTGGCTTGTGTAATGACAAGATCCTGTGCTGGGTTTGCGCTTGCTCCCAAAGGATTACTGAGGAGATCTGTCTTATTCTTTCCTGTCTTTTGCTAGTGTCACTGGAGCATGCCAAGCAATACAGAAGCTCACCCGTGTGCGAGTGGTGGACAACAGCACCTTGGGGAACACACCGTACCACAGGCCACCAAAATGTATCCACGTGTATAACAAGACTGGGGTTGGCAAAGTAGGAGACAAGATCCTTCTGGCTATTAAAGGAGAAAAGAAGAAGGCTTTAATTGTAGGGCACAAGATGCCTGGTCCCACCATGACACCTAGATTTGATTCCAACAACGTGGTACTCATAGATGACAATGGAAGTCCAATAGGGACTAGAATAAAAACACCAATACCCTATAGCCTGCGAGAGAGAGAAGGAGAATTTTCCAAAATATTGGCCATTGCCCACAAGTTTGTATGAAAGATAAGAAAGGTGTCTGGCAATTGTGTTTATATGCTTTCATACAGTAGCTGTTCTTTGGTCCTTTTCTAAGAAAGAAAACGGTAAAAAGTGAAAAGTTGAGGTTCGTCAAAGAGCCTCTTCATGTATAAGAATTGCAGGCAGCTAATCTAAATGTTGGAATGCCTCGTTTTGCTCTAAAAGAAGGTTGATTTATTTCACAGAACATCTGCAATGTGTCTGTAATAATTAAAATGAGAGCATGAAAATCCTTCCTGTTTTGTACTTCTTATGCTCTCTTTTCTGTATTTCTGCCTTTCCCAGTTTGATAGTCTACAAACTTCAGTGGTGTGTGATTGAACAGGATACGCCAGAGATGGGGAAGCAAAGGTAGGAAGGGGAGGTGAATAGGGTAGGTTTGAGATGCAGCCTGGGCTCTCCACCTGACCAACCTGAGGCAGTTGTGTTCTCTGAATAAGGCAAGGGCTGCATTCAGAAACTCGGTGCTCATGGCAGGTAAAGGAGTACAGGGGGCAGAGCACTCCTAGGAATAGCAGCGCTGGGGAAGAGGGATGCAGCCCACAGGACTTTGGCCAGCTTTGGGCCCCTCAGCCAATTCCTTTCATGTCTGGTGGCAGCTTGCATTGCCTTGTACTTCCCCATACCCTCCCTATTGAGCTGGGAAAGCTCCTTACTTTGTCCCTGCATTGCCCCGATATGAAGACCTGAAGACTTCAGTGCTGAGCTGTTCCTCATTTTAAATAGTTACTTCTGGCAGATGTATCTGCCCCACACTCCCTGCTGTGGAATGCATATTGCTCATGGAAAAGTTGAGTTCTGAATCCTTGTTCTCCATGATTCCAGGTAATGCAGAGATACTTTGAATTTAAATTCGGTCTTGACCTTTAAGTAATGACACTGTCCCACTCTGTGAACTAGAGGGGATCAGATCTATGTGCTGCCCAGTTCTGTGGGAAAGCAGAACCAGCTGCTGCTGGTAGCATCTTCCTTGATTGCTATTGTCCACGGGCCAGTGGGTGTTGGGTCTGCCACTCTGAACCCCGCAGGCATCGCCTTTTAAGCAGTTGGTGTGCTTGCTTTGTATGTGTCTGCCCGCTGGCATAACAGTAGAGCAGGCACTCGTCTGGCTGCTGTCAGTCTTTCCAGTGTATCTGAGTGCAATCGACTACCAGGAGGAACTTGATGTGGTCAAAGGTGATGCTGATGCCATTTAGCTCCCATTTAGCCCTGTGCTCCCGCATCATGTTGTGCTGATCCCGGGGCGGTTTCGGGAGGGTTGAGCGGCTTCCTCAGGCTTTTGGCGATGCTCGGTTTCCGCCTTGGGGGCCCGGGGAGCGCGCCCGGCCGGCGGGGATGGAGCGGGGCTGGCCGGCAGCGGCCCCTGCAGCGAGCCGCCCGGGCCCTCTAGCGGCGCCCGTTGCGGGGTGCGGGCGGAGGGATGGGGCTAAGGCAGGCTCTGCTCAGATCCGAGGGGCATTAGGGAGCGCTGGGAGCGCGGGTCCCGGCCTGGCACTGGGGAGGTTTCCTGCAGGGCTGCGGAGTGCAGGGTCTACCCGAGTTAGGCGGGTAAACTGGGAAAGCCAGCTCTGTGCCCTGCCGTCGGCGGATGGGTCTACACAGCCCTCTGGAGGTGTTCTAGCTTTTTCACAGAGCATCCCTCCAACAGACTTAAGTATTTTGAGTGGAAAAGGGGTGTGTATGCTTTTATGCATTATTAGGGAAGGTGTTTATGCCACCTAACAGCTCTGTGGTCTTGCTTTACAAAACCTTCCACAACCTTTGAAAGTCCCAAACGCCAATAAACACATAAACAAATACTTTTATATGGTTTTTTTAAATAATCATAAGCCAGTTGCCATGTTTGCCGTGGCCTTCCTGCAGACAGAAGGAGCTCAGATATCCTCAATTAAATCCTTTGGAGAACAGACAAAGAAGCTGGCTTCCACTAATGTAGGGCTGGAAAATATACTTTCAAAATATCCTTTGTTTCTATGTAACGGCTGTGGGAACAGTGAAAGGAGTCCATCCCAAGCTGGAATACCTTATAACTCGTCTAAAGGACTGCTTTACTGTGAAGTTTTTGCTTGGCAACAACTCCAGCCTTGAAGTGTCTCCCAGTAGGACCTAAGGGCCTGCAAACAATCCTTGTTTTTCCTGTCCTGAGCATAAGGGCTATGAGTCTCCTGGGATGCACAGACCCTGCTGTTTGGATATTAAATATTTCATAGAACATTTGCTAATAACTTTCCAACATTTCGCTGGGGAAGAGGTCCTGGGGAGAGGGCACAAGAGGGAAGCGGGCAAGACGATGCAGCATGCTTGAGATTAGAATGTGAAGCGATGCTTTATTTGTAAGTAAACTGATACATAGAGCTAAATCCTTAACCTCGGAGCTTAATAAGCAGTCAGGCAGACAGCTGAGCTAAGCATATCCCATAAAGCATGTCCTGCAGTTTTTACCTGTCTTTCCCTAATGAGGAACGCAGCCTCGGCAGAAATCCCTGTCCCACTGCATATTCCAGGTGCTGCCTGCAGCAGCATCTCCCTGAGGGGAAAAGGCCCAGCTTGTTAATGAACCTTTAGCCTGCTCCCAGCCATCCCATTGGATTTGGCCCCACTACAGTTGCAGGATGGTCAGCCGCTGACTGCCCCAGCACTGCTCTGGCACCATCCATCTATGCTGCACAGGCAGCAGCAGATGGACAGTGCCTTGCCGGTGGCCTAGGCTGATACAGGTTCTCAGGGCTCTTTTTCATTGAGCATATCTTCTATGTATTCATAGAATCACAGTGGTTTGGGTTGGAGGGGACCTTAAAAGCTCATCTATTTCCACCCCCCTGCCATGGCCAGGGACACCTTCCACTAGAGCAGGTTGTTCCAAGTCCCATCCAACCTGGCCTTGAACACCGCCAGGTCTTCTCTTTTGTTTCAGCACGGGGAAATACCTGCTTGTTCTCGACTTCCAGCTGGCCCAGCTCTGCTCCAGACATGCCAGAGCCTTCTGAGAAGCAAGGCAGTGGTGTCCCAGGAGCAGCTGCTGGGTTTCCTGGGCTCCAGCATGTAGTATCCTCTTTTGGCATCCACCTGCGACTGAGCTCTCCTCAAATGGAAGGCTTTTCCTTGTGATTTCCATCCTGCTAGGGAATCGGATGCGATTTACTCCATGGGTAGCAATTCTGGCAGGTCCTTTTCTTGAAGGATGGCTGCAGGCCAGTGAGATTATTCCCTTAGAGGAGGGAAGAAAAACAACCCACCACCTACCTCCTTTGCTGCCAGAAGGTCATTCTTTCCCCTGCTTCCTAGTTATGTTTATTATTCTGCAATTAACAGGATTTTATATGGTAAATGGGAAAATTTCCCAGCATGAGGTGGTACTTAAGAGGAATTCTCTCATCTCCTGGGCAGCCTCTGGGGGACCTGCCACCCTCTGCAGAGGGAAGGAGAAGCTAAAGGCAGAGTCCTCTCAGGGTCTTCTTGCCCAATTACAGATGTGCCTCCCTGGTCAGCTCTGAGTGGGTCCCTGGGTCCGTGTCTGTTCCCATGTGTTTGGATCCAGGGTTTGCGTCAGATGAGGTTCCCAAGAGGGTGCCTATTCCCCTAGTGACAGTGGGGACTTTGTGCTCAGACATTCTTCCATGGAGACGGGGGAAAGGGGTCTTTTTCTAGGTCATCCTGCATGGGTAGGAAGAGATGGCCTTTGGGGAGATGCTTGCCCAGAAAAGATATGTGATGGGGCTCTCTAAGTGAGGGCTGGGGTCTGGAAAGAGACAAGCGAGCACTGGGGATTAGCTGGCTGTGAGAAGGGGTGTCCCCAGAAGGAAGCAGGCGAGACAGATTATCAGAGGGATGCAGCGGGGAGCTGATGTCTTCCATCTGCTTGGAGATGGAGGCTGAGAGACAGGCGGCCTTGTCTTGTGGCCCTGTGCCAGAGGATGGATGGAGCACAGAGCTCAGGGAGGCAGCTAGTGACTTTGGGGGCTGGGAGGAGAGGATGACAGCTAACATCATGCCTGCTGAACTAGGGCTGATGCAGCTGGAGGCTGGACTTTGGTCCAGATCGGTTGGCAGGGGTGAGGGTGGCTAGCTGCACATCCCAGAGCTGGAGGCTAGGTGGCAATGTGGGCATGGTGGTG
>JBCJKH010055971.1:4346-18875 GCA_039877255.1 Loriculus beryllinus | reverse complement strand
GGTCCCCAGCTCACAGAGCAAACATGCTCACAAGTATTTGGATGCCCCATCCCTGGCAGTGTTCAAGGCCAGGTTGGGCAGAGCCTTGGGTGACATAATTTAGTGTGAAGTGTCCCTGCTTATGGCAGGGGAGTTGGAACCTGATGATCTTAAGGTCCTTTCCAACCCTAACTGTTCTATGATTCTATATAAGGGATGGATAAGTTTCCATGATGAATGATGCCTTGGGCACTGTAGGGGCAAAATGTGATACTTCCTTTACCTGTCTAACATGACCTGTTGGGGACTCAGGGCAAGATCCAGCTCCTAAAATACAATTAGGTGCTATTTCTTCTCTAACTAACTCCCTTTAGCTATTGTCTCCCGTAAAGCACAATCCATGGAAACTAAGACTGGACCTTAATGTATCCTGCCTCATGTCAGGATGCAAACTGTGAAAGCCTCTGCTGTCCCTGTGTCTCCCTGCTCCAAACAGAGTAGCTCCATAGCAGAGTTGTAGTGGAGCTGTGCTGATTTTGTACAATTAAGGATTTGGGTTTATCTTTATTCACCCTTGATGTAGTCCTTTTCAAGGTACTTGCTATACTCATTGCTGGAGAAATATCAACAGCAGAAATAAAGAGGGTGGCACAACAGCAAAGCAGCCAAGTGAGAAATCCACCACTCCAGCGCAAATGAGGCTTGTTCTGGCCACTCAGCACCTGCTCTTCTCCCTGGAGCCACAGCTCCTGTAACAGCAATGTCTACAAAACCTTAAGGTGACTCCACTGAAACACGATGTCACCTGCACACAGCAGAGCATGTTCAACTGAATGCGACCCTTCGCCAGGTGACTTTATTTGTGCTGATGGGATTTGGATATATAATGAGAAGCCAAAGATACCCTTGCCGCAGAGCACCGCACCAGGAAACAAATGACATAAAAGGAAAGTAATGCACTCTTATGCCCGTACTCCATACTTAAAATTAATTCCCTGTAACTGAAACGGATTGTTCACATAAATCTCACCCTGCTTTTAAGCTAGGACATAACCTCAGCTTAATTGATATTTGTGCTTGAAGACAAAAAAATCAATTTGGCACCTCCAAAGAGCCTTTAGGATTTTCACAGAGAAAGACTTTCCATGGTAAACAAGCTTCTTTTTATAGGCTCAGGTCTGTGAATACAATATGCCTTTGATAGTTACACACATGGACTTGGAAATAAATACACCTTGTGGATGCATCCTTATCTTGGTCTCCTTTGTCAAATGCCCGGGCACTTGAGAACTTGCACAGATAGCTTCCATTCTTACCTTTGCTGTCTCACTACTGCAGGGTAAGATGCCTGTTTATAGTTATTTATCGGTGTGTACACGATCAAGTCCTGTGGAGACATCTGAAATGTGGATATGCCACTTCCATTCCTGTTTTATTGCTCTTTCACCACTGTCCACCCAGTAATAACCTCAGGTTCAGGTGAAAGTGCACAAATCAGGTGGGAACCTTACCATCAAACCTGCAGTGTGGGCAATTCAGAATAAAAAATAATAAAGAAAGCTCAGCCCCATTTCTGAGTGATCAGACTTGGGATGGGGTTAGCCACATACCCTCACAAGCACACCCTCTCTTAAAGCTCTGAACCAAGAAGGTAGGAGAGCAAGGAGTCTCTGCTAGATTTTGAAATGAGCTTGTACAGCAGGTTCACTGCACTGTTATCATGCCTTGTAACACACAGTGACTCTATGTCCTACAATTTATGTGCTAAGTATTTCTAATATAGCAAACACATTGATTTCAAGGGCAGATTGCAAAGCGATGTGACTCTTCAAATGACAGGGAAGGTAAAGCCTGGATGCCCTCTTCTAACCATAGAAGAGCTGAGGAGTTGAAATCAGTCCAAAAAGGCTGCTGACACAACGTACACTTGAAGGAAGAGATATTTTTTTACACAGTGCTTTATGAAAACAAACACGTACCTGACATGTAACTGCATCTTGACTTAAGATGCCAAAAGAAAAAGCCTTCTGCGGGAAAGTGCTTATTATTTTCCCTTCCAAATGACCAAGTGCATAGAAGAGGTGCCAAAAGATGTCCCTGAAGGCTGACAGTCTCTGTGCAGCCATTAACCTTCAAGAGCTTGGGAAGGAGCATGGAAACTCCCTTGATGTGAATTTCTGCCTCTTGCCTACACAAGCTGAACCACCCCTGGGTGTGGGAAATTTGGGTACAGCTGTATCCACCAAGCCACAGCAGGACAAGGACACAGCACCAACCATCCATGCGGTGTGATGGCCAGCACTCTCCCTGGATTTGTCCCATACCAGCAAGCACTCTCCTTGATGGGCTCAGAGACCAGGGGCTGCTCCTACCAGGCAAGTTGATCTACACGGACAAAGATGTGTCAATAGCCCTCAGGGTCAGGGAATGGCTCCCAGCCTATTTTATTAATCTGCATAAAGGAAGTCCAGGCTGGTAAATTAGAAATGAGGTCTGAGTCTGAGGTGTGGTCCTTGACTACCTGCACTACACTTCCTTGGCAGAGTTTCAGTCTATCCTGTCTCCCCTCAATGAAAGTGTAAGCCAGGTCATGTCACCTGGGTTTGGGAGCAAAGATCTGCCTGTAGACTTCCTTTATTTGCCAGTTTAAGCCTTCCATATAAACCTGTATTTTTGTCCTTTAAAGACTGCAAGTCATGGTGAAAACAGGGATGCTTGCTTTGTCACATGGAGTTCTTTCACATGAAGGACAAGCTGGTATAGAGGTTATCAGCTAAGTTTGTCAGCTAGATGGTCATTGTTAAAGTACATTTCACATGGCAAAAGGAGGGCATAGAGGTACTCCAGCTGACTAGCTGAGATCCTGAAGGCAGCCCAAGATTAGAGTGGCGTGTTGACAGCCCCGTTTCATGGCTCAGTTAGGGCAGAGTTCAGGAATGAGCAGAGATGTTATTAGGAGAGCTTAAATTCATAAAAGAACTACTCTGAAGGACATGAAGACAAAAATGGAACCATGCTTGATGCAACATGGGGACAAGCCAGTGCAGGGCCAGGCAGATGAGACAGAATCAAAGGACTTGAAGATGACCAGGAAGACCAGGAGCAAAGGCAGGAGTATGGTAGGATTAGTCTCACCTGAGTGTAGGAGCTGAAAGTCAGATGTCTGCATCTGAGCTCAGCTTAGTTGCCCTCAACTTCCCTTAGGGGCAGTGGTGCACATTACAAGTACTGCCAGAATCAGGATAATGCCAGACTGAACTGGGAAGAGAGTTCAACCATAACTCTACTACTTTACAGCTTCAGATGGTTTAAGTTAATCCTGATGTTACTCCATACACAGGCTTTTTTAATTTGTCAGCCTGCTTTCCTTTAACTGCAGTTAGCTGTATAAGGCCAGTGGCAAGAAACTCCACCAAAAGGACATTTGCAAGTAAGCTTAGGTTGATACTGCAGCCACTGATGCTTGTTTTCACATTTGACTGGTAAGAAAGAGTTATAGCTTACCTTGTACTATATCTTTGTGAAACCTTTTTTTTACCCCAGTTTCTCATCCTGAAACATTCACGTTCCTCTCATCTTCTGCCACTGTCAACTTGATGTCCATCACTTGAAAGTATGATGGTGTCTCCCCTTTCCTGTTTTCTCACTGTCCCATCTACCTCACTGGCCAAATTGCACCGCTTAAAAAATTGCAGCCAACTATCTGTGTCACCAGGGCTTGGCACCTTTGCAAGTATGAAAGGAAATAAAATATTGAGCAATTAGAAGTGAAAATGAAACATGGAGCACTATGGCAGATCACCCCAATGCTGAGGTTCTTGAATCACAAGGGTTATTTTTTCCTTGAACTATTCTCATTTCACATCATCTATGTAATTACTCTGTAACCAAGGGCAGCACCAGGACAGCAGCTATTTAACACAACACTGAGTCTTCTCCATAGCCTATTAATTTAGATGATCTCCAGCCAGTTTAAGCCACAGCTGATTCAGATCCTGTACATCTCTGCTGCTGCTGATTGCCATTCTGATAAACAGCAACAGGGTGAAAGAAAGAAAGGAAGCAGTGTAGGCCTGCTCCTCCATTTACTTAATGTATCCTCAGTAGCATTGCTCTGTAATATGTATGTTACCAATCAATACTTGATATAATTTTAGAAAATGGTGCTGGAGCAAGCCCAAAAGCTAAAGCAGATCTTTGTGTAAAACAGGCAGCAGAAATAAGCAAAGAGAAAACTCATGTGTAAGCAAAATGGGTATGTGACTTTCAGGTCTAACTTGCAATGACCTCACAACCTCAGGGCCACCAGAAAGACAAAGCAACTATGGGAAAAGAGCATTTGTGATGCATGAGTAGGGACAGCAGCAATAGAAAGGAAGTGGTAGGTTTCCCATTGTAACTGCATCAGCACTTTCTGTGGAAACAGGTTTTCCACTGCCTGCCCTGAAGTTAGCTGCTCTCATCAGCACTGACAAGACCCCAAGCAGGGATGAAGTCAATGATCTGTATCATAAGATGATGAGCACTGGGTCTGCTCTGGTTTGCAGTGGTGGAAGAAATGTGTTCATACAGCCCTGTTCTGTGCTGAAGTGCACTGGCCTAAGTGGCTATGGACGGACAGCAGTGAAGATATTAAGACCTTCATTGATCATTTAACTTCTGGGCTGTGGTCTAAATCTGCAGCAGGTCTTGACATATCACTTCACAAGACAGCTTTGCAGATCCTCTTGTTTGTGCTTCCCTGAGCCCATGAAAACAAGGCAGTGAGCTCTGCTGTAGAAGAGTTATAGGTTTGATGTCCTTCCATGCTAAGCTGAAATCCCAGTGTAGAGAGGAAAGTATAACTCAACTCCACAAAGTAAGAATAGGATACTGCTCTGAGTACTTTCTCTGCCTGTGGATGCACTAAATATATCTCCATGAACTAAGGACAATAGGAAGATTTTCCATCCTATGCTAGATCAGAAGGAGGAACAGCTAGTCAACCAATGACTGGTTAGTAGCTGATTAAGTGGCAGTTGATTCTTACAATTTTTTTTCCTTGAATACATGAATACATGAGATGATGCCAGAGCACTGTGCCACACAATGAGAAAAGCCCGGTGAGCCAAGGTGAGTTGCAGGAAGGAGCAGTGCTACTGGATGACATTTGAAGACCTAGAGTGCAGACAGAGTACAGGCTCAGACCAGGACAGGCACTACTGTGCTAGCTACATGTGCATGACATACAGCCCCCACAGTCTAGGGGCAACAGAGTCTGAGCAGAGCCAAATGTGAGTACCTTGAGCTTGGGACTCTGCAGGACAGCTAATTTTGCCTTCACACAGCTCAGAGTCAGGTTATCTATGATATTCTTCAGTATTTCTCATAAAACTTTGATTCCATTTGTTTCCCAGCACTGAGGATGTTTTTGATACCTGGCAGTAGGGACCAATATGCAATCAACATCAGGCTAAGTGGACAGGGGCCTGCCACAGCAGCTGCTGTTGTGAGGGAACAGTCCTACTCACTCAGTCCCTATTGATTCAAAACCTCTTTGGTGGGCAATTTAGCTGTGGGCAATGATAGAGGGAAAAGGGCCAAGCAAATACACAGCTAACTGCTTCTTTATCTGTATCAAGTCAAATATGCAGCAGTTAGACAGCACTTCCAGGTAGCAATGGGAGGAATCCAGTGGAAACAGAAATTCCTGTTGGGCTCTGTGATGATTTCTGTTGGGCTCATGTTGTCACTGAGTTTTTACCATATGTAAATCTAGAAAGAGCCTCTGGTAAAGGCAGTTTTCATCTTATTATCAATTCAATTTCTGTGATAACCCTGCTGGGATTCTTAATTTCTTGTGTTAAAACAACAAATGAGATGACCCATCTGCAATCTCTAATAGGTATCCCGGGTCAGCGATCACTCATTTGTTATAGTGCTTCTCACCCGAAGGACAGAGATGAAGATTTGTGCTCTTAATGGCAAGAGCTGTAAATTAGTTTTATTTCACTGCTAAATCTAGAGGCCTGAAAATTAGGATGACCAGCTCTTTGCTGGGAAGAGAATGTGTCAGCTCAAAGGATTTTCTGCATTAGGCAAATAACCAGCTCATAATCACCCATTAAGTAATCACAGTGGCCGTCTCCTGACGCCTTTTCTACTCCAAGTTGTGGCTTTCCTGCTGCACTGAACATAGTGAAGCTTTTGAAGTCTGATGTCTATTTCTGGGCCAGCGACCCCAGTTCCACTTCTAGTCAAAGAAAAGAAATGAACATTTCCTGCAGGTGTGGCACAGTGATTTCATCTTTTCCTGAAGGTTGGCGTGTTCACAATAGGGATAATCATAGAATCATAGAATGCTTAGGGTTGGAAAGGACCTTGAGATCATCTAGTTCCAACCCCAATAGTGAATTGCTATGTGGAGCTACATTTTATCTCCATTAGTAAGAGAGCTTTGTATGAATAGCTCAGATTTGAACATGTTTATCTTTTAGACATACACATTTAGATGAGACAAACCCCATGCAAAAATTATCTAGTTGTTTGTCACAGTTGTTTCTTCTGCTAAGTAATGCTATCAGAGAATCACAGAATGGTTGGGGCTGGAAAGCACCTCTGGAGACCATCTAGTCCAGCTACTTGCTGAAGCAGGTTCATCTAGAGCAGGTTGCAATGATAGTGTCCAGGCAGGTTTTGAACGTCTCCAGAGAGGGAGACTCCACAACCTCTCTGGATAGCTGTTCCAGTGCTCTGTCACCCTCAGAGGAAAGTTCTTCCTCATACATCAGATGGAAATTCCTGAGTTTCAGTTTGTGCCCGTTGCCCTTAATCCTGTTGCTGGGCATCAGTGAAAAGAGTCTGGCCCCATCCTCTTGACAACGAACCCTTAACATACTTGAATACACTGATAAGATCCCTCTCAGACTTCTCTCATCTAAACAGGCCCTAGTCATTACTCTGGAGATGCTCCAGTCCCCTTATCATCTTTCTAGCCCTCTGCCGGACCCTGTCCAGTGATTCCTTGTCTTTCTTGAGCTGGAGAGCAAAGAACTGGACACAGTACTCCAGATGTGGCCTCACCAGGACTGTGTAGAGGGGGAGGACCACCTCCATCAGCCTGGTAGCCACACTTGTTCTAATGCATCCCAGGATATTATTGGCCTCCTTGGCCACAAGGGCACATTGCCAGCTCGTGGTTAACTTGCTGTCCACCAGACTCCCTTGTCCGTCTTCACAGAACTGCTTTCCCGCAGGTCAGTTCCCAGCCTGACTGGTAGATGGGGTTACTCCTGCCTAGGTGCAGGACCCTACACTTGCCTTTGTTGAACTTTCATTACATTTCTGTCCACCCAATTCTCCAGAATACCAAGGTCCCACTGAATGACAGCACAGCCTCCAGGTGCATCAGCCACTTCTCCCAGTTTCATACCATCAGTGAACTTGCTGAAGGTACACTCTGTCCCTTCATCCAGGTCACTGATGAAGAAGTTGGGTAAGACTAGACCCAGTACTGATCCATGGGGAACACCACCAGCTACATGCCTCCAACCAGACTCTGCACTGCAAAGCACAACCCTCTATGCTCTGCCATTCAACCAGTTCTCAATCCACCTTACTGTCTACTCATCTAAACTGCGATTCCTGAGCTTACATAAAGAGTATTATAGGAGACAGTGTCAAAAACTTTGCTGAAATCAAGGTAGGCAACATCCACTGCTTTCCCCTCATCTACCCTTATCCTTGACGTCTTTGCAATCCTATGGGTCTAAAAGATGCTATTCTGAGTTAGCATGGACTTGCTGACACTTTGGAAATTGAGGGTAAGCCATCACTGCATGTTCATAGTGTGGAAAGAAAGGAAATGAAGACAGACAGGAAATTAAAGACAGATGGAAGCTACGCTGACAAGGTCAAACAGCCCTTACTGAGGAAGCAGCTGCTGAAGCCACAGAAACTCTTGAGTGCCTCCTCCTGAGAGTGTGGTGTGTCTCCTGCAGTAATTACACATGTGACTCCATCCCAGGGTCACATCCCCACAGGGAGCAGGGACTGCAGCTGGGAGCTCTGTGGCCTGAGCCTTGAGTGGTGGAGGTGTGCCCTCTCTTGCACATGTGCACCTTGGCCTAAGAAGAGGGTAGGCAGCACTGTAGCATGAGAGACAGAGAGCAGGTCTTCCCTTGGTATCCCACCCCTGAGATCCCACCCCTCCTTTCTTCAGCCCTGGCAGCCCTTTGGGGAGAAAGAGAGAAGTTTGTCCTGTGAAAGAAAGGTGAAACGATGTGATTAAATGAATGATCTGTCATCTTGTTCAATAACAAGTCACACAGAAAGTTCTACAGAAAGCTGAAAACACAGAAAACCACAATCCCCCCCACTTTCAAACCCTCAAAACCTATAAGTGTATCAGAATTGTACAATTATTCACTTTCATGATGTTCACAGTATGGAGTATTGTACAGCAGGCAAAGAAAGCACTGCAAACTCAGAGGCTGTCAGTACAGTACCTTTCCGTAAGCATAAATGTCAACTTAGAAAGTTGTTGCATTTTTTTTCTTCAACAAAACCCTTTAAAGTTTCACTCTATTAATAGAGATGGAACATTTTCTTCTCTGGCTCAGCTGAGCCCCCCCTTTCTGTTCTTTCTACCTGCATCCTCCACATGTGAAGAAAACTTTGAGAGGAACTATTCTTTGAGAATTCAAGGGGGAGGAAGAAGGAACAGGCACAAAACTAGAAGTATTTGTGGCACAAGCCAAATGTTCCCACTAAAATGTCCCTTTCTGTGCAAAGAATATATCAATGAAGCATCAGCATACATACACAAACTAAGAACATTTCCCCAGACTTGCAGTTTGGTTTTCATGCCCTAAGCTAATGGCTTGTGTTGGTTTTCTGGATTGCTTTGCATTTTTTTCTCGTTTCTGAAGACTGACTGCACAAACTGAAGACACACTTTCAGCTGACAGTGGAATAAGGATGAATCTTGGGTTGTCTTGTAACAGGGATACTGTTGTTACCCAGTGTCATACTCACTGTGCAGATACTCAGAGCAAGGGCAAGCTGAAAGCTCAGGGCTGGGTCATTAGTGGGGAAGGGAGAGTTACTCTGAGCCCAACACAATCTATTTTTCCTTCTTCTCTTCCTAACACTCCTGAAACATGAGCATGACCTCCACCACACCAGGCCATTGTGGATGTGTTTGAGATGCCCATTGCTCGCTGGTATCAGTGATGCCTCAGCAGGAGGGAGGCAGGCATGATTTTAAGCCACTCTTGCAGCTCATAGAATCACCATAATCACAGAATCACAGAAGTTCTAACTCAAAGGTTGGAAGGGACCTTAAAGCTCATCCAGTTCCAACCCCCTGCCATGGGCAGGGACATCTTCCGCTAGACCAGGCTGCTCAAAGCCCCATCCAGCCTGGCCTTGAACATTGCCACAGACGCAGCTCTCAGGAGAAGGTCTTAACCAAAAACGAGGAGTGTCTTTCAGCTCCTACATTACTCAGTGACTGTTACAGAGATAGTGTAGAGACAGGGAGCCAGTGTAAGCAGCATTGCATGCCCTGTGCTCCCTTCCTGCTCCACCTACCTGGTCCCAGTCCCAGGTCTGAACTAAGCTGACACAGGCTTAACTGCACATTACCCTGTGACACTTGCAAGAGCAATGTGACGCAGAGCAAATCCTTGGCCAGAAGGTGGTCACACCAAGACAGGTCACAGGCTTGTTCAGCAACCACCACCTTATCTTTTCTCTCTTTTCAATGGACCAGTAATATTTGTGCTGTTCTTTGGCACTCCCAGGGTGCATTTCTGAAAGAGCAGTTAGTGGATTTAAATGTCATATAATTGTGATAGCTGGAGGTTGCCTGATGGAAAGGAGGCATTTCGATTGTCTCAGGGTGGATTTGGTCTAATTATCTCAGACGACACCAGCAAATCAGTTCTTCTCGGAGACATGCTGTTACTGTAGTAACTTGTAAATGAATATTGGATGATGAGTTATTAGAGGCAGCCTGAACTGGTAAGTTTATGAGCACAGTGGGCAATCATTTCTTCCTTTTTTTTTTTTTAATTCTTTTCCATATTAATTTCCTTTTTGGTATGAATGTAAAACACAAATCAGTGTTTCAGATATAGGGCTCTTGTGAACTTTGCCTCCCCTATCAGACAGAGCAGATGCAGCTTGGAACTACTTTATCACTTGGTTTTTAATTAAAGCCTATAATGGTTTTGCACTTTATCCAAAATACAAAGTGGATAAAGGATGCAGTGAATCTTTAGATAATGCTACATTTTGTATTATCTCTTTTTACATATGCAGACCATTCACTACATCACCCAGCTCCACAACCAGCATTGCTTCATGAGCGATCTGGTGATAAACAGTGGTTACACCCTGCCCTTCTGAGGCAGAAGTTGATGGCGTGTGCCTTAGCTTCCAGTACTTGCCTTGTGTGGCCAAAGGGGATGACATTTAGAGGCATCCCCCTTGCTTAGAGCAAGATATAAAATCCTCTTCTAGTCCAAAGAGAAGAGGGTATATGACTCCACTCCCCAGTGCATCAGCAGTTGCAATGCAACATCAGATATTTTGCACTATATTTTATTGTCACTGTATTGTACCCAGTCCTAAAATGCAGCAAAGAGAATTCAAGTTGCAAATCAGGTTCCAGAGTCACATCCCACCTTTCATCCCAGCTTCTTCCACACCTGTAATTGCTCTAGCCCTTCTGTGGGACTGGGCAGTCTGCCAGGAGGAGGCTCAGGCTCTCCCAGAACTGAACCAGAGATGTCATACTCTCCTTCCTTGTCCACCAACACTGTACCCTCTATTTTTATAGAAGGCCACCAGATTCGTGGGGCACAATTTTCCCTCAGTGAAACCATGTCGGCTCTCACCAATGAACTCCTTATTTTCCATGTGCCTTAGCATGGTTTCCAGGAGGATCTGCTCCACAGTCTTGCCGGGCACCAAGGTGAGACAGACTGGTGTCTCCAGGTCTTCTTTTTTCTTCTTTTTAAACATGAGGGTTGTGTTTCTCCTTTTTCAGTCAGTGGGAGCTTCACTGGACTGCCACAACTTTTCAAATATGATGGATAGTGATTTAGCAACTTCATCTGCCAGTTACCTCAGGACCCACAAACATACTTCATCAGGTCCCATGGATTTGTGCATCTTCAGGTTCCTTACAGGATCTCAAACCTGATCTTCTCCTAAAGCAGGTGCTTCCTAATTCTTCCAGTCCCTGCCTTTGCTTTCTGTGACATGCATGGTGTGGCTGGAGCACTCATCAATGAATATTGAGACAAAAAAGTCAGTGAGTACCTCAGTCTTCTCCATATCCTGGGTAACCAGATCTCTCTTTTCCTTATGGAAAAGGCCGACATTTTCCCTAGTCTTCTTTTTATCACTGACATACCTATAGAAGCTTTTCTTGTTGCACTTAACGTCCCTGGCCAGATTTAATTCTATCAGGACTTTAGCTTTCCTAACCTGATCCATAGCTGTTTGGATATTCATACTTGGTTAAGTCCTTGGAGCAGGCACAAGGCAATTACCACAGACTATGTGATGTATATCAACTTGTCAACCTGCCAGACCTCCACAGGTCCAGATGCTTCCATTTCATCATTTCATCTCTATGCTTTTCATTTGTTTTGGCTAGCAAATAACGGTGCCAGATGCCCCACAGGAATTGCTCATGTGCATGTTTTTGTTTGTATCTACTCCAAGCATTTTGTTTCTCAAAAAAAGAAAAGAAAGTGATCTCGGGTAAGATCCAGCAAACACAGCAGCTAGACCAGGATTTGTCTGGGTTTCCGTGACTCATCTGAAGCTTTGGCTGAGGGGTTAGGCTGAGGGTTAGGTGAGGGTTAGGTGGTGCATCTCCCTTCAGCCTGAAGCACTGGAGGTTTCAGTTTTCTCTCACCTGGGCTGGGAATGGTCCATCAAACTTGGATTTAAAGCAGGAGAGCTGAAGACCTGCCACTGTCTACACCAGGGTCCCTCTCAGAAAGTACCTTTGAGACTGAAACACTTTAGTATAGATCCTGTTTATATTTCATTATAATTACATAGTTTTCAATATATTGAAGAACATCAAGTTTCTTGATTTTTTTTGCTTACACTTCAAGTCTGAATGACAGTTTATGTTGACTTTTTAAAAGCAAGAGGTTTTAATTTGAGAATAATGTCTTTCCACCTGGGATTCATTTAAAATGCTGCAAAATTCTTGCTACATCTACCACAAAAAAGTATTTATTTTTCTTCCAAAATACTCCTAAAAATATGTGGCCTCATCTAAAATTCAGGGTCCTCTGACAGAGAAAAGTGTGGATGTGTGCTAAAGCAGCATTTTCTCTGCATATTCCGAGGTGTGTAATTAGCATGAGGACAACCATTAACACATCCCATGTGCTGTATAACCAAGTCACGCCTGATTATGTTGCAAAGTGAGATGAGCAAAATGAGCTTGAAGTTGTCCTCTCTCTGCTATTTGATAGAAGGGAAAACAAATCCTACCACTGCCAAAGCTGCAACTAATATTCAGTGCTTAAGAAATTTAGCTGATGCATTCATAATGAACAGGATTTTGTGTAATTAAAATTTTAAATAAATCCCCAACATGAGCCCTGGCTTGGACTTCTTAATTTCAGATGTGGAAGTACAGTTTTTGACAAAATACGCTGAGGGTTTGGGGTTTTTTTACTTCTTTTTTCTTTCATCTGAGAGATTTACAAAATCTCATTAGCATACTAAAAAATAGCAGAAGAGAAGTTAAATGAAGACCGGGATTAAAAGACTCACTATTTTCTTCATGTCACCTTTATAGTTCTTTTGAGCATCTGTCCCCGCAGTGTGGGTGTAAGTAGCGTGGAGGTGGATGTTAGTGGGTGGCAAAGCTTTTATGAGGCAGAAAGAAGCTGAGAATTAGAAAATTATTGGAGGCAGTTTCCATACAGATGAGGAGAAGTAATCAGACACTGAGAAACCAAGGAAGAGAGGAAGACAGTAATAAAACTGAATAAATGGCACATTTCACTGGCAAAGAAAATGCCAAGTTGTTTCAACAGAAACTGTGAAAGTTGCCATGGAGCTCTCACTCGAAGCATCCCACAGCTGCAGGCCTGGTCCCTCCTTGCCTGTGGAAATCTTCCTGTCAAAGCCAGAAATCCTCCAAGTTCTCATGGCACATTTCCAGGCTGCTCACCTACCTACAGGGTGAGCTCATCCCTCTCCGTCCCTTGTCCCACATAGGGTGGTGGAGATGAGGTAAGTGATGGCATATTTGCAAGGACATCCTATAGCTGCCCTGGAGTGCTGGACTCCATTCATGCCTCTGCCTGGAAAGCCCTGTATGACACTGGAGAGTCACTTACAGCAAGATGTTGATGGATGGCTTCAGTAGATCTCTTCTCCGGAGTTGCTCAATCTGAAGTCTTAGACCTGATTTGTGGATAGTTTAGTCACTTGTAGCTGCAACTGAGGTTAATGGAGGTTGGAGTTTGAAAATATCAAGTGCTCCAGAAAGCAATTCTACTATGAAAAAACAGGGACTGCTTGATATAAGGTGGACAACAAAATATGGCAAATACACTTAGATCTTTAATCTCTTTGTGCCTAGATTCCTTGACCCTAAATGGAGAAATAATACTGCCATTGTACTTTAGCTCATCATATGTATCATCTGATGGATGCCAGTGATGCACAGCAGAGCCACAGAAATGAGACTCATAGAAGAAAAGATACCTAAATTAACTCAGAGGCAGTTTGGAAAAAAAATACACTGTCTCAAACTTGAGACTATTTTCTAAAGAACAGCAAAACTAAGCTCATCATCAAAATGCATGGGCCTCCCTTCGCCGAGGTTCCATTATTTTTTAAATACAAAAGGTGCCAGAATTATTTAATCTGGAAAAAACAGTGGGTTTCCCATTTTCATTATTCTCAGAAACATTTAGAGCAGACCTGTAAATGTTACTGGTCTATACATAAACACATGTATGTGTGTTTACATACATGTATGTATAGTTTAATATGTATTTTAAAGCCAGGTGGTACCACAAACAATATGCTTTACAAAGTTGTACACAATAGGAAACTGGATCTCAGAGTAGAGCCAGCTGTATCAGGAGTTAGCACAGGACCATGTTAGCACAGGTGGTGGGTTGGTAACAGGGTTGATGAGCGCAGCCCTTTTCAACCTCTGGCTCCCAGGTCACAGCTGCTGTGAACATAAATGGCTCCAACCAACTCTCCTGTAGTCCAGCCAAGAAAGCTGTGGCTGAGGATGAGAGTTCGGATTCACAGCGGGAGAAGATATGAGTTCCCTCTCCAGAGGAGGATGAAGTTGCAATGTCTCATGGTGTGCTAAAGCTGGACCTGGGTGGAGAGGGAGCACTGTCGGTTGGTTTGGGTTGGCTGGCATGCCTGATGGCTTTATTTTCACCTCTGCTATTTTTTTGCATGACCCTGCTCAGAAGCCCCATCACAGAATCATAAAATGGTTAGGATTAGATAGGACCTTAAGATAACCCAGTTCCAGCCCCCCCCCCTCCTCCCCCC
>JBCJKH010055970.1:8783-28458 GCA_039877255.1 Loriculus beryllinus | reverse complement strand
ATACTGTGTGCAGTTCTGATCAATGCTGTACAGAAAAGATGTGGACAGGCTGGAAAAGGACACCTAAGATGATCCAGGGAATGGGAAGCCCACCTTATAAGAAAAGGCTGGCAGAATTGCTTTTTTTCAGTCTTGACAAAAGAAGGGTTAGGGAGACCTTATCACCATGTTCTGGTATTTAAAGGGTAACTGCAAAGGAGGAGACACCCTTTCTCCATGGAAAAAATGAGGGGTAATGGGTACAGGTTACTCACAAGAAGATTCTGGTTGCACACAAGAGGACGGTTTTTCACAGTTAGAACAATCAGCCATTGGAATAATCTTCCCAAGAAAGTAGTGGGCTCCCTAGTGTTGGACACTGCTAAGATTTGGCTGGACAGGATGCTGGGCCATCTAGTCTAGGTCATGCTTTGCCAAGAAGAGTTGGAGCAGATGATCCTTGAGATTCCTCTCAACTGTGATTCTATGATTCAATGCCACTTAATGGCTTACTGCAGCAAAGTTTGATTTTTAAAGCAAGCTTTAAAATGGAAGAAGCATCATGGTAACTTGCTAGTTTAGTTGAACACATTGATTTTACTTCATAACCAACGAGACTTTCATCTAAGCAAGAAAACAAAATAATCAGAAACTAGACAGGAAGATCTGAGGCTGCAGAACAATCTCAGCTCCCATAAGAGGTATCCAGTTGACTCCATAACCACCTAAAATACAGGCTTACAGAAGAAGTGTCCCTGTCCTTGAAGAGTATTTCAAGTATTGATTTAGTGCTTGATTCTGCAGTCTCTACCTCCTCAATTGCCTTTAGTCAGGTAAATAGGATGAGTTTCATCTGACTTCAAGTTATTGAAAGTTAGACCCCAGAAAGTGGAGTGAGATGAATTCCTCTCCAGAGGTGCCCATCTCCTTCCACTGATATTGGGAAGAAGATGCAAAGGGGTTAGGCCAGACACTTAAACTTCTAGAGGGTGAAGTGGGATTAGAGATTTAAAAGTTTAAGTGGGGTTAATCCCTGTGTCAACTTCTGTCCCCACTCCAAATGGCTAGGGAAGGAAATACACAATACTCAAGTGGGAAAGGCTACAGAATCACTTAGATGGAATATTTTATACTAAAAAAACCCCTCATATTTTGAAAATTGCATCTGCAATCCTCAGCTAAATGTAGTCCCAGCCTGGGAGGAGATAAAGGGACTAGAGAAGATTGGATGAACACTGTGGGCTCAAGAGAGATAAAGACAAATGTTTTTTCGAAGGTCTTCCATCTCTGCCTCTGCTTAGGTTTTATTCTGAACACTTGTGAGACTGTAAGAAACAGCAGGAGTCCAGCACAAGAGTGGGATGCTCTTGGTTGTCTCAGCAAACACATTTGTTCTGTCAGACAGTACATCCTCCCACCAGGCTTGACTCCTCAGTCAGCTCTACTGCAGTTCCTCAGCTCCTCATTGCAAAGCCCCTCCATGTAGGAACCCACACCTCTCTCACAGCACACCTTGATCATGGTCTGTGGGCAACTCCATGTGGCAAACCTACCATTACACCTCGGTTAACTTATTTTTAAAAGCTACCTTCTTTTTGGAGAAGAGCCTTCCTCTGCTGATGCATTCTACCTAACATGGTGGGGGCTCATGTCAGTTTGGCTCAAACTGAAGTAAAGAACTTCGCAAAATCACTGGTCAGGAAGAATGCTTATCCCTTTAAAGAGGAAAGGCTCAACAATTAGACACACTGCCCTCACAGGAGCCCAGTGCTCCTCACCCTGGGCTTTCATTAAACTAGGCATTCGTCTCAAAGCTTGATGAGCCAGTGGAAAAGCAAAGTACGGAGGCATAAGCTAGGTGTGCTTCCTCAATGAAAGAGGTATTCATTTAGCTATGACCATTGTTCTAAAGAAAAAAAAAAAACAAAACCAAAAAACATAACCCCAAACCAATTTAAAAGACAAAGTTAAATTCAACAGCAATAACGAAAAAATCCTTGTAAAAGGAAAAGCACTGCTCTTCCCAAACTCTAAGCAATAACAAGACAATGAACCATAAGCCTAACCCAAAAAGGATGAAAAGTCAGGATACACACAGAGACTTCTCTAATGCCTACCCAGAAAATACCCAGATACTTAAAGCACAAGCTCTCAAGCTAGAAAACAAGTGGGCAAATTCTGACAAGCTAAGTTGCTTAAAATTAGACTATGTCAAGCTTTGGGATGTGAGATTGTGAGGCTAGTTGAAAGAGGTGGGTTTCTTATTCTAGGAAACAACGAAGGCCTCTGCCTTTTACAGTGATTTTTGCTCCTTGGATGTTAATGTTTGAACTTCTCTGATGAATTGTGGATGGCAAATGGACACCAGGAATGTTGCCTTATTCGTATACAAAGGAATTTGCTGCATGACTAGTGAAAGTGGCCTGTGATCTCCACATTGTGTTAAAAGATCACCCTTGGCTCTTTTTGTAGTCAGTGGAAAGAAACAGGCATTTCCAGAGAGTGATTTATCTCTCATACTTCAGATATATCTGGTAGGAGAGGCATTATTCTCCAAGAATCAAAGAGAAAGTTGAGCAGCATGAGCTTGAGTTTGGAGTTAACTTTTAGTTACGTAAGTCATTTAAAGTGAATCTTACCAGCAATATTCATACTATCCAAGCTCTTAAAAATTTGTGGAGGTTTGGATTTTCTGAAGTACTGACACATTTCAGTGCTGGCTTATTCCATTTTATCTGGGAGTAACAGCTATCTTGATCTCTTCTTCCTTCATTTCATGCAAAGGCATCACAGCTTCTTTTTGACAGTGGCTGTCAGAACATCTCCTCTCATCTAAATGTACCTATAGTTTGTTTGCCCAGTTGGGTCACTAGTGTACAGCCTTTGATTGTAATCTTAGCCACGGTTTGTTCACTGGGTCATGCAAGGACACTGATTGCTGGAGCAGCAAAAAGCATACAGATTCCAGCAAGATGTTCCCAAAAAAAATCTGCAAGATCTGTGGTTTATGGAACACAGGAAAACTCTCAGACCTGAATGCTTGATATTAGTCCACTAAACCCTCTTTGGAAGATGAGAACAAATGTTGAACTCATTTGTTGTGCCAGAAAAAGATGTCAGTTTTGTGCAAGAAAAATGGGTACACTGAAAGATTTCCTCTCCAATTGTAAAGTAGCAGACACTGCAGTTCAAGCCTTTGAATTATTTTTATATGTTGCAGTAAAAATTCAGAAGAGGTGCTGAAGGACCATACAGCGCCCCTTTGGAGATGCTTTGAAGGATCTTAGTTATTTAAGGCTGTGCTACATTGTACTGCAAACTTATCTGAATTCAAAAGCTAACCAAAATTGACTACAAGAAGTCTAGATAGAAGACCAACACTAAAAGCAACTCTAGAGTTCCAGCAGGAGACAGTTCTCTACTGAAAGAAGATGAATACTAGGTTGTTTGGAAGTGCTTGTGTACAAATAAGTGTAAACTGGCCATTAAGTTTCCAATGAGATGTTTTGCAGAAATAGAAATTGGAATGTCATCAACTTGACTCATAATGTTGAACATGAGTTCTCTTCCTTCCACACCCATAGAGTGTAACGACCACAAGATCACTTGACAGGTAAGCAGTCTGCAGAGTACACTTTAAAAACTGATTTTGATCTTGAGACACTGGGAGACTCATTATCTGAACAAACAGAGATTGATGCTTGCATTTCAGTTATTATCTTGGACATCTTGTAAAGTGAAGACAGACATAGACACTTCTAGGACATGATTCATCTGACAAAGTGCAGGGAGCCGCTTTACTATGACAGGAATTTCATCCCAGAAACACAGGTTGTATAATACAGGTTGTAAAAGTGGCCTCCATTCATTAATCTACTCATGTGGGACATCCACACTTGTAGATGCCTAAAGTCAGGTGAGACGAATCTCACCTTTGATTGCAAAGCTACTAATTTTTTCCATCTTTTTTGCCTCCCAAAGGATCCAGGATGTTATGGACCAAACAGAAAGCTCAAAGTACCAAGAATCATTTTTGTGGAAGAGATCTTATTTCTAGTGGAGACTCGTCAAAATCTTAAGACTTCAGAGATTCCTACTGGAGCTCTATGGGAGACTTTTCCAGTTCTTGCTGAAGATTAAGGGAAAAAGTAAAATTGCCTTGGGAGAATGACAGAGTATCACCATCTTGCCTCACACGTATGCATGTAAAGTGTAGAGGGGTGACTAATTGTCATGGCGATGTAGATGAAAAATTCCTTAATAAGAAGTAAATAAGCCATGTACTAAAAGCTTATGTTATTGCTGCTAAGAAAAATTTTAACATTAGGCAGGGTATTTTTATAGTGGTGTTCTTAGTGCCTGTAAAAGCAACAAGCCTGAGATCCTAACAAGATAACACAGCCTAGACACACACGGGGGAAGAACATCTGACTGCACACAAGATTTCAAGTTTAAAGGACATATCTTCTGGAACTCCTCAAGTAGTTAAACGGATGATAGATGTAACTATAGGACATGAAAATAACTATACTTTAATCATTGCTTTAACACATTTTTCAGACTAGACCTAATGAGAAGTGAGCAGAGAATAGTTTCTTCAATAACTGGTGCATCAAATGTATCACAGCATGTAGGCTACAAATGGCAGTGCTAATGGATGGAACAGTAGAGCTAAAGAATTTTTGTCCAATGTCCCAATATCCCATCATGAAGACTGAAACAACAGTGGGCTCCAAGGAATATCCTCATTGGTGATTCGTGCCAAATAGTTTGATGCAGGGAAAGTCATGACTGAAAGGGTTGTGTCAGAGTAGCAATTGCTTACATCAGCAATGTAGAGATAGCTGCACTGCTGTTATCTGCGTTTATCTATATTATTCATGGATGCCAACCTCATTTCTGCTTGAAATTTGGTTTGAAATTGGCTTGAAATTCTCAATTTTTTAAATGCCATTAGTATAATTTTTTATACCAGAAACATTTCTGCTATCTTCTTGTTCCATGGTACCAGGCACTTCTTTCCCTGAGAAAAGGATAGTATTTATCCAAAAAAGTGTTATGGATGATCTCTGCTCTTTCAGTTACCTGTATTTGGCTGATATGGATGAAAGTTGCTTGTATCAAGATATAAGAAGAGGAAATGCATTTGTTTTCTCCAATAAAAAAGTTTCATATTCATAGGAAAAAAGTAATGACACAAAAGCACCTGATACACTGGATGAACCTGACAGAACGAGCAAACACAAGAGATACAGAGAGTTGTGCAGCCATCTTCTTTACCAAATCTGTGAAGTTTTAACCCAGTCTTAAGTTGCCATGCCAAAAACTGCCATGCCATCACTGCTCACGTGATACAAATTCTTTTGGTGCTCTTGGTGATGAGTTTTGAGAAAGCCCAAGGCTGAGTTCCTACTGAGCACTGGAGCTGAGGAAGTACTTCAGGAAGAAGGTACAGAATTACATTTTAAATCACTCTTGGGCTGGGGGGAAGTGATCATTCCCCTAGCCTGAAAAACAAAGGATTATTGAAGGAAAATGCAGCCAGCTCTGAAACTGTTAAATTCTGTGTATCTTGCTTGTCAGAGGGAAATGCACATAAATACAGCACATTTTACACCACTAAAACTCATGCAGATCTGTGGAGTCTTTATATTTTTTTTAAGAAAAACAAGTATAATAGGGCCATATGCTGTCCTTGAGGCTCTGCTGGCAGCATAACAAAGGGAAGGCATGGAGCAAAAGAATTCTGGGCTCTTCCTGGAACATACTGATCCCCTCAGCTCCTGTGGAAAGGAATGATGGTATTTTTGGACTTAATAAGAAAACTTTGGCACCTTGTAAAGATGAAATCTCTTGCATTGGTGTGCACCCTGTGATAAGAACAGGGTACAGGCCATAAGGATTAAAGGGGCCACAAAAGTTTGTTAACACTAGAATGAGGCAAAATCCATTGCAAGACATTTCTAAACTCTTCCTAGTCACATTTTGGTATTGGGAGTAGTCTAAGGTAATATGAGAGGCATGGTTTACAGGGGAAGGTATTTTAATAAAGTATATATTTCTAGTAAAAGATATGATATTCCCTCAAACCTTGTCTCTGTTATTAAGCAGGGATTTGGTTGCAGATCTAGCCAATATTACCTCCTTTTGACTAGCACACCAAACCTTGTCATGCTATTTAACTAGCAGCTGGTGAGGATTATCATATCTATAGCAAACAAAACACTGACAGGGCCCGATCTTTCTCCCTGTGGTGGTCTCCCTCAGCATTCAGGACTGGGTGTCCACAACCAGACTCCCTAAATCTTCAAGTAGCGAATTTTTTGGGTTAATGCTTACTGTCCCCAGCCAAAACAGTGCCATGCATCTTGCTTAATATTGAAAAACACTGACAACTGAGCCTGTAGCCAGGTCCTGCTCTGTTTAATTAGTGTGGATGTAGACATGGAACTGAACCGGAATGGAATAATAATCTGTGGCTCTTACAAAGTCTAGAGCTTTCACATCTTCAGAGCACATCCAAATGTTACTCGACCCCTCACCCTACCTCTCAGTGGTATATAAAGAGCATGCTAGGTTGTGAGATGAGACCTCAAACATGTCCACCAGCAAAGCAGTTTGGTTGTTTATCTTGAAGACCGAAATTGGCTGAAGCACAATGCTGCTCTGCTCAGGCAGATCTGTAAGAAATTCACTGCCAAGTGATGTCACTGGTGTTGAGCTAATGATGCAAAGAGGGACCGGCACCAAGAAGAGCTGAGTGTCCTCACAGCTAATGTCATTATCACTCCACAAAAGTAATTCAGGTCAGAAGTTTGAATGTGAAGCCAGCCTAAAAGATGGGATAGGCCTTCTGAGTAGGGGGAAGATTATCCTTTCACCATCTACCAGCCTTACACCTCCTCCTTGATATCTAATCAAAGTTACAGACAGGCAGGACTGTGGGCTGGATGGCATGACCGCTTTGGTGATTCCAGGCTAATTATCTTCAGGTTTAAGATGATCCATTGCTTGTTTGAACAACCACCTTTTTCTGGCCATAACAAAGCATCACAGTTGCCACCTCAGGCAGTAAGTCCTTAGCCCCTTTGCTGTGTCTGTATTTCAGAGAAGGATTTCAGTGGGTTAAAATTCCAGCACTTGTTCTATATATTTTAAGCTCTGGTATCTTTTGTAAAATCTTCTGATGATGCACTGGTCTCCCTTTCAGCATATGAGCCTCAGCATGTCCTGATATTCAACCATACAGCCATTAATGGACCCAGAAGCTCTCAAACAATGGTTTTACCATCATAACTTGGACCTAAGCCTGCTTCTTAACAACATAGACATCTCCTTCATTTGCTTCCAACTATCCTGACTTGACCTGAGCAGTGAGTACGCCAACTCTGACTCTGTGCAGGGCTCTATGCCTCCAAACCTCAGAAGATAGCCAAGAGAAATAAACAAGTTGTGTGGGTGAAGGCCTCAGTGCTCTGCTGCCTAAATGATCTCAGAAGACCTTTGATCCAAACCAAACGAGTCTTGGATTCTGTAAGGGTTCCATTGCCAGAACCTGCTCAACCCTTTACCCAAATCTTCTGTTTAGTGAGACAGCAGAAGACATTCCCAGTGCTGTTATATCCACTTGTTATAATCCATCTGTCATACAACAGTCAACAGAGAAGCAGCTCCCTCTTATATAGCACACTCTTCTCACCAATGCATGCTGCTATTCTATGCCAGGATAAACCTTGAATCAGCTCCACTGAAGCTGGTAAAGCTCTCCCACATTTACAGAGTTGCAGTAAGAGGAAAATTTTGCTCACAATGCAGCTGCCACAATAAATTGGACCTTCACAAAATGAACAGTCTGACAACCTGGAAAGAAGCAGACAGCACAGCAGTAGAAGAACCTAGAAGCTAGAAGAACCAGTCTCCTCCACAGAGATATTAAACATGATGGAAGAGACACATAGAGCTTTCCTGTAAAGCATAACCAATGCTACAGAAAGACATAAAACCTTGAAGTCAGCATTAGCAGATCATCATGATACACCCTGAGTAGCAAAGCAGCAAGAAAATGTTTTCATGACCAAAACCAAAGGCATTAGTATCAGTGAAAAGAAAATCTAGGCGCCTTTCAGACAAAGAAATTAAGAAAAAGAAATGCTTAAGACTTTCCTGTTTCACAAACAATGCACTAGTGCTCTGAACATCTGAGGACACATCTAATGCTACTTCAGACATTTACTTCAACCAACACCTATGCCTGCAGCTGTGGAGTGCAGCAAGGATAGACCTGGCCCCTCGTTAACATTTACCAGCGTGACCAAATCAGATCCACAAGTGATTTGCATGAGCTTGTCCTTTGTAGACCACATTTCACTGCACATGAGATAAAAACCAGGCTGTCTCTTCCATTTACTGTATAGCCTCTTTGTCACCCAGCTAAAAGGAAACCTTTCTGACTTTACAGTAGGTCTCAAAGAGAATAAACACTAAGTACAAAATTCAAACCTATTTTTAGAGCAAACAACAAATAAAGCCAGGAATTCCACATGATTTCTGGGCAGAAATGAAACACCTGTATCTCTCCCTTTTGCCTAATACAAGATGATTAGTGAACAGACGTAAAGGATTATATATTTCTCGTCAAAATTTGGGGATTACAGTGTTCAGATAGGCAAAGAAAGAAATAATGGAATGGAACCCCAATCAAATTATAACAGTTTAACGATAATTGTGCTTTTTGATATCTCAAAATCCTCAAACTTCATAAAGCCTCATTATTTCAAAATAAACCTTTCAAAAAGCTCAGTAGAATGCCAAAATGCTCAAATTCAAGCACACACTTTGGAAGCATACTTTTCATATAGGCATTTTTCTCACCATTAGATATTTTTTTTCCAAATCAACTCCAACCTGTAATTCCATCTGCTATACAATTTCATGAACACATCTGTATTTCATTCCATGTAGACAAAATACTACACCATAAAAACAGAATTAGCTGGGAACAGGCAACAGAAATAATAAAACCAAACCAAAAACCAAGCCAGATTTGTACAGACACCAGATCAGAATGAGGGAAAAAAATGCTGTTTGTACTGAACAATTTTGCCAATTTTAGAGAGAAGACTAGGCAGGAGGGGTCTTGTGACTCCAACTCTAAATATATGATTTGCAGTCCTGTCTTGTGCTTTAGGTGAAACTCAATAGCATTTTCTCCACTGAGATTTATTCACACTGGGTTTTGTTTCCTGTATTTATTTATTTTTCTGATGGAACAGCTGGATTTAAAAGTTCGGTAGTATTTTTTCTCTTTGTTTTGAAAAATATATATGTCATACTCTATTTGTGCCCATTTCTGGTAAGTAATTTTTTTGTTTGCTTTGGCAAAACAGTGGCAGAAAATTGTTATTTTCCCCACAGTCTGGTCAAAAGGAAATGGAGAGAATTTCCTTCATTCTGTGAAGTAAATGTGTGAGATCCATGGAAGCATTTTCTAATCAAGCAAAGTCTCAGCATTTGGGGCTTGATGCTTTTTTTCCCAGTTCCTGCCTGTGAGAGCAGCAGGAGGGGGTAGACAGAGCATTGCACTGGGCAGATGTGGGTTTTGTCCCCTCACATTTCTGGCAGCAGGATCCAGTTGTGAGGCTCTTGGAAAGCCTTTACTGTGAATAAACAGACAAGATGTCCCATCCATCTCAACATGAACATAGAAGCAATAGGCAAAGTTCTCACTTTACCAATAGGCAAAACTCACTTTACCAGAAGCTCCCACCTTCCTCGCCCCTTCCATTGCCAGAGCACAAGGTACCATGTGGATCAGAATAATGCATGACCAAAAATTGAGAGCTTGCACTTGCCAGGATGATATTTGTGCACTGGCAATGGAAGTCCTTGAACTTGATTTTAGCCCATAAAGTTGGGGTATCTAATGTGAGCTCATCTTCCCAGTTCCATCCATAGAGATGGAGAGAGACAGCCATCCTGAAGGAGATACACCCCACAGGGGGAATCATCCTAGAGAAGTTTTTCTCTCCATTCCCACAGAAAGGACCTGGATTGGTGACTGTAGGGCAATGACTGGCATCAGACAGCCAACTTTTTACAGGCTGGAGTTAATTTCAGTGAGCGTGGTCCTCATGCTCAGGCAAGGGCCACATTTCAATCGTTTCAAGGAATTAATCCCCTGTCAACCGATGGATACAGACAAGCATATTTTGCCTTCAGTCAGTCCTAATAGCCCCTCTTTGTTTGCTCCCACTCTGCCCACTGCTAAATTCTGTGTTAAGATCAGACAAACCAAATTAGAAGACCAAGACTGCAAACTGTTTTCTTTCAATTTCACTGTGTGATTCCAGTTACAAACAGACTGATTTTTTTTTTTTTTTGGGGGGGGGGACGGGTGAGGAAAAGTAAACCAATTCATGTTTGACAATTCTGGTGTCTATTTCACATCTCAAAAATATCACTTACATGGAAAAGTAACAGAAATAATAACCATTCGCTCATGAACACGATATTGATTCTAGTGTACAGGAAAATAGGATCCAGACAGGATTTTACAATTAAGAAGGGAACATCACAATAAAGATTATGACATTTTATGAATATTTGTGTTATAGCTTTGAGCTTTATTGCAAAGCAAAAAATATATATTTGTATATATATATATATTTTTATCTACATATCACCTCTGACATTGTATACAACACTAAATCACAAGAAATCAAAGAAATCATAGTGAGGTAGATACAAAACGAAGGGATGTTGAAGAATCTGGTTGCTAAATTTGGCTTAACACAACTGTCATTAACATGTATATCCAACACAGCAGTGAGCTTTGATTCACGGCTTAATCAATGGATCCTACTAAGATTGATATTAAAGCCCATTTAGAAATAATGCCATTTGGAAAGGGGGGAGGGAAGGGAAATGTAAATCAGAAGTGTTTTCTACAAACTAGTAATCTCCAAGGGAAAATTTTCCATTGATTTTTCATAAGTTTTACTGTTGATAAAACAGCTCTGAGAAATAGCCTGTGTTCTAGGGGTATTAGTAGTGCATGAGGGCATACAAAGAGGGAGCACACTACAACAGGGGAATCTACTGGGTTTGAACATAAGCAAAAGAAAGATAAGCTATTTCCCCTTTCTTTTTGATGGTCAAGAGGAAGCAGCACACCCTGGGAACACTTGAGGCTACGTTCACCAACGCAACCTTGTGAATGTCAGTTTGGATTTGATGGTGGCCAACAAAAGAAGGCTTCCGTAGAAGAGCAGCCCCTTGATGGATTCTGTTGCTCTTTTCAGGCAACAGCAGATACGTGGCAAGAAAGATGGTACCACAGAAGTGATCGGGCATTGGTTTGACCAGTGCTGGTACCTGCTGGGATCTGGCTGCTTGGTCTGCACTCCCACAAGAAGGCTTGTTAAGGCACCTGGATGACTGGGGATTTTCAGTTAATTCTCATCACAATAGCTTGGGAGGGATTTGGAGTAGCCTTGGGCTTCCTGGCTTTTAAGTTTAGTCTATCAATACAGGACAATATGTACCTGGTGCTTCCAAAGAAGAAAAGACATGAAGACAAGAAGCAGTTGGGTTAACTACAGCAAGGAGAAACCAAACTGGATACAGAAAAGCCTTTCGAATAAGATTGACCATAGGGAAGGTTGGTAAAAGCTCCTTGGGCCATTGGACCATCCTTATCCATGTGGTGACATGTACAGCAAAAAAAGTGCATCCCATCCCTCCCATCCCAGGATGCAGGAGCCACATATTATCAGGGATGTAAGGAGCTCTTAGGTGTGTGAAACACAAACAAGCTGGACTAGGCACCTCCTTTGCTGCTGCTCAAACATCTCCTAATCTTCTTGCAAAGGTAGGAAGTGGTGCCCTGGAAAGAGTATGATTCCCCTGCTGTTCTGCAAACGGTGGCAATCTGAACTTTATTCTCATGTAATTTACAATGTCATGGCTGAATTAAAGAAAATGAGGAAAATTGACCAGAACAGACTGCTAATGAGCAGGAGAACAAGCCAATGAGATTTTTACCAGCTTGCTGCGTGAATCTACTACTGTTGTAGCTCAGATTTTGCTTTTCACTTAAAGAATGACCTTATCCTTTAGAAAAACACACAGAAGATTATTGCTTGTTCATTAATTTGAAGGAATTTTTGTGAATCCCTAGTGTGACCAGAAGACTGTCACAGGAAATGTGCATCACTTAAGAAAATCAAATTCCCCCATCTCTTGAGTGCGTCCCTCTCTCAGGTGCAGTCTTATAAACCTTAGTCTTGGGAGGAGAATGCCTTATGTGGATGTGCCATTTTAGCAGGGGCTGCTGAGAAAGCATGGAGCTATGCTATAGGAGGCAACTTTGAATGTTGGCAGAGCAGAAAGAGGACAAGTCTCATGGTAAGCCATGGTGGGAAATGCTTTGGAAACATGGTGTCATAGTTTAACCTATAGCTCCTTGCAAATGCTAGCCACAACCAGAGCCTAAAACCTGCTAGTGCGGGTAGATGGAAGAGCACACATTAGTTCAAGAAGAGCAGAAAGAGACACTTGAGGTGATACAGCTGTGTTACATATTATACTATTAAATAGAGTATGGGTAACACGTAAGGCTGGGTGAGATGTTCTGCAATAATTTTTTTCAGTGTGAATTCTGCTTTCCAGAGAACTGAATTACAGGAAGCACTCACAAGAGGCTCCTGAGCCCACCTGAATCTATAGATTAACAACTGAAGCCATGAGGTTGTGAAAGACAGGAAGAATACCCCAAGCTTTTCCACTACAGTCATTGTCATATAAATGTGGCTTTAACACATGTCACAAGGCTGACATGAAGTTCTTGTTAAGGGCTCAAGCACAAAAGACTGAAAGAAGCACCATGCTGCCACAGACTGATGTGGACACTTGTGTTCCCACTGACACATGGAAGAGATGCCACAGATCCATTCCCCTCATCCTTCCCACTTTTACTGGCTTCTGTAAGGACCCTTTCTGTATCCACAGCTGTGTGTGGTAAATCAGCTGTCTAACAGTTCACTAAACCAGTTGTCCAATGATTCAGAAATGGGGTTTCATCTGTCCTACCCCAAGAAACTTGAGGTGATAGAATCACAGAATAAGTTGGAAGGGATCTATAAGGATCAAGACGATCAGGTCTGCATGTAGTATGTAGGGCAAGCTTGGGCTAATGGCAGCAACCCAGGGTTTTTCCCTTTGCTTAGTCATTTTAGTGCCTGGAGATACCATGTCTAAGGATGGTACCTCATTGTAAAGGATATTGAGTGTTAGCACTGTGAGCCATGGCTCTCAAGGACAAAGAAGCCTTATGTGGAAGGAAGAAGCACAATGATGCTAATTTAAAATGTCATAGTTAGGGGATGAAGGTCAAAGCATGGCCCAAGGAGGCAGTAGTAGGCTTCCTGAACAGAAGAGAGATGGAGGACAAGGGGTAGATTGGTGAAGATCTCACTGTAAACTGGCCCAAATCATCTCCCACTGGTATTGGGAGGGACTCTGCGGTATTTGCAGAGGGGGACCATGAGTGCAAAGTGCTTAAAGGCTTGATAAGCATTAGCAAACCCAGTTTGACAGGCACAGAGAAGTGGGAGTGATGCAATGTAAGTTGCATGAAGAGTCAGTGGTGGGCAGGGGACATGGAAGCCACATCGCATGGTCTCATGGTTTCCTGAGCTCATCGCTGGATGACCCTGTTTCCTCACCAACACTCTTTCCTCGGCACCCACTGGTAAACTGGGGTGGTGAAAGAAAGATTCTAAAGGCTAAATCCCTCCGGGAATATTCTCTGTTAGTAACACAGGAGGACAATATTCTACCTTTTGTCTAAGGACAGGGAAGTCTACCAGTAGAGTCAGGCTATTTATTATAGCTTAATGAAATACAAAACATCTACTTTAATGGTATAGATGGGCACAATCATGTGTTTGGATATGTGTGTATATATCATACACACCCTAACATGGACATACGCTATTATATATTTCTATAATATATAATATAGTATATAATACACACACATGTGTAAGATACTCAAACATCTTAACTACTCATAATCAAAATGCTCTTCCTTGAAGGTCATGTAACACTCATTACATTTTCTATATAGACAACTTTGTACATACAAGTCGTAAAGTGCGTTAAAAAGAGCGTAAAATTTTCTATGTAGAAAACTATATACATATAGCACACACATGTACTAAAACACTTGAAGTTAAGCCAAATTTCACCTTCATCTTCACATCCCCAATACCTAAAAAAACAGAATTAAAAAAAAGAAAATAAATAGATAAGGAAACAAATTTAAAATAAATCCTAAAACTCAAGAGAGAGAAAAGTGAATCAGGAAACAAAACCAAACCCAAAAACAGTCAACAAAAGCCTGGCACATGTAGAAAACATTGATTCACTTAGAGAACACAAAGAGGGTCATGTCCGAACCTCCTTTTTCTTAAAAACGAAACCAAACCAAACCCCTTTTGTTTGTCTGTTTGTTAGCTCTTATTGTTTGAGAAAAGTCACAGTAGCACTCTCACCTTGAACCAGAGTTTGGAACTTTTTGTGTTTCTTTGTACAAAAGAAAAAACGGTTTAGGTTATGGAAAATAGTTGGGAAATTTGAGGTTGGAGAGAGGAGATAGAGAGAGAAACTGGAAGATTGCATAGTTGTGAACAGTGGCTTCTCATCAAGGTGAAAAAGTGCATCATCTGATAAAATAGCATTTGATTATTATTTTTTGTTCGATTCCATATGTTTTTTTTTCCTCAGTCAACTGTACATGTCACACATGAAAAGGTATATACAGCACACACACATGCTAACATTAAACGTCTGACATTGAAACAGCCATTCTTTAAATGTTCCATCAGTTTTTTTCCATGCAAATTTGTATTCTTTTTAAATACATTTTTTGCTACATCCTAAGACCACAAACTTGTCTAAGCCCATCTCATGTAATTTTGATCATTAGCAACACAAAAAAGGGGAAAAGCACCAGAATGGCTCGGTTTGATCACCAAACCTCTGCTTTGACTTCTTTCTTTTTAGTTTTCATTCCTTCATTCACTGCTGGTTGTTTGCTTTTTTGTCTTTTTTTTTCTCTTTTTTTTTCTTTTTTTTTTTTCTTGTTATTCATGTCATTTCTTTGCTTCAATTTTCCAGAGATGGGAAAAAACAATTGACTTTTTTTATAAGCATTCTTGAGGTAAGAGTTATACTCAGCACCTGGGGCAGGCAACAAAGCTTTCAAAGCATTTGAGAAATGAAGTGTGAATCCAAACACCATCACCAACGTCATAAGCTAACGACAAAACACAATAAAAAAGTAAAAGTAAAATTGAGATGAATATTCCACGTTTTCGTGATAGTTAAACCCCCCACCCTCTTTCCATCCCTCTTTTCCCTCAAATCACAGACAGAATCAAAAGGAATAAGTGACTCGGCACATTCCCTTTTGCACCAGTCAAATGAAAAAAGACAGGTGTTGTAGCACATTAAAAAGGATATTTCAAAAGCTTTTCATGCTTGCTGCCTGCCACAAGTGCATATTAATATATGTCTGATCATTTACATTTATATAGGAAAGTCATATTTGTTACAACTTTATACAGGATCGCTTCATTTTTGTCCTTTTTAACCTTTTCACTTTTTTTTTGTTTTTTTTTGGATAAAGAGTTGGTTATAACAATCTACAGTAAGGCTGCACAGGAAGAATTCTGTGTATTTTATTTTTTTCTCTAAGAACCAAAGTATATAAAATGAGGTTTGATTCTAGCACCTTTTACAGTATTATTGGTGTTGTTCCCTTTAGTAGATACCTTCACTCAACATCTGTTCTATCACCTATCTGTAATTTCAGCAATACTTCAAAGGTAACAATAAGGTGATGACTGACCCAACCCAGCAGTCCTTTGACAATAAAAAGTCCTCCCCTGAAGTCAGGCAGAACTACTTGCATGAGCAAAACAAACAGCCTTCACCAGCTTCCCTCTTCTTCCCCAGCGAGGGCTTCATTGCTCAGCTTGCTTGGAGGAGCAGAGGAAGCTGAGCATCCAAAGAGGGAAAGAAAAAAATACACCAAGTTTCTGTCTCACTGGGGAAGCTGAGATGGAGAGGCTTGCTAGCAGATGGTTTTGCTAGCCAGGGAATAACACCCTTGCCACTCGATGGGTTGCATCACAAAGAAAAGGCAAGGATGCTGCCCTGGGATACTGCCCATGCTGGCCCTATCATCCTCCCTTCACGGCAAGGGGAGACCTCCCCATGCCGTGGCAGGAGGAAGATGTCGCCTTGTGTCAGCTTGCAGCATATGCTGGTGATGGGGAGGGCTGTTTGGAGAAATTGCTATGGAGCGAAACAGCAGCTTTCACAGAGTGCAGGGAGGAGAAGGGCGGGGGGAGAGAAAGGAGCTGGAAAAATTAATGTGGGAAAGAGAGCTCCTTGCCAAGGTTGTAATGCTTTACAGGACGTTGAGCTGTTGGTTTCACTCGAGCAGTGTATTATCCTGCAGAGGAATGGTCCATTCCCCATACAGCGGCATCAGAACCTCAATTATATATATATAATTATAAGTATAGCAATATATCTATCAATCTATATTTATATATGTATATGTTAAAGTCTGTTACTGCACTGGCACGTAATATAGAGGAAAAGTACTGGCGTTGCTGTTTGATGCAAGTGGTTGCCTCGACTGAAGTCCTGTGAAGGTTAAGCACCACAAGAAAAGGCACCACAAGGTTTTGAGAATTGAAATGTCACTGCCCTAACATAGCCATCATCAACAAACATAAGAGAGCTTTCTGGAGTTAATGAGGGCAGGAGGTTCCAGGCCAAATCCTGGCCTTACTGAAAACAGAAAAAAAGGATGTTCCCATAAAAAATTAGTGGGATTTGTGCAGGGTGGCTGGTGCCTTGGTGAAGCTGAGACCAGAATTTGGCCTTTTAAGGGGCACGCTGATTTTGCGAGCTCTTATCTAGCACTTTGGACACTTTTTAACAGTCTTCCTAAGTTAAAATGACCACATCTTGCCATGTTCAACGTTTGCACTGATATAAGGAAAGCCGAATTGAACTTTGAAAGCTAGAGCATAATCTAACAGGGCACAACCTGACTTGGAATGACTCCTGGGATGTGCTGGATGCCTTCAGCTTCCACTAAACCAGGGGAAGTTGAAGATGCTCAGCAAGTTGGATCTCATCTCTCTGTGGAGCTCTGCCTTGAACATCTCAATCTGTCAACTTCCCAGGTGCCCAGAGAAGAAATTGTCCTGGACACAGACAATGACTTTGATGGGTTTACAGAAGTCCCACTGGACTGAGCTGGAGAAAAAAATCTGCACATCTGGTTTTCTGAGATCTTAAACCATGCTTCTCACTCACTACTTGGTTGGTCAAAACTCCCACTGCACTAAACCTTTGGGCTGTCCCTTGCTCTATTTCTTTTGTTCATAAATTCCTGCTCAAGCATGCCCTCGAATACATGGAAATTAGAGGAAGAGTTGGGGAATAAGACAGAGTACATGCTCAGAGCCCTCCTGTGAAGGGAGAACTCGCTACAGCCTACAAACAACGGGCTTCCCATGCGTAAGGTAATTGCTTGGTGATAGAAAAAGAAAAAGAAGAGACTCGCAGGCACTCTATGCCAAGTTAATAGCACCAGTTTTGCATCGTGTTGACACCTGTCAGCCCATCCCATCTAAACCATCCTACCTCTTGAGACAGCTGCTGACAAGCAGCCAGCCTCTGCCCTCAGCAGCGTTGCACCAAATCAAGGGCAGTGCCACCAAGACCAGCAGAAGAGGGGGGTCAGGTCTGCCCTCGGCCACTTCTCCTGGCCAGCTCAGAGCAGGGGTTGTTGGCAGTCCTCATATCTCCCAAGCATGACATGAGCGGCTTGCTGGCAGAAGCTAGAAATGGTGTTGAAACACCGCTTTGGGAAAGAAAAGGAGTTGCCTGTGGCAGGACTTGACAGTTTTCCTTGTTCAGTCAGATCTACTTTTGGGGGTTTAATTTGGGTTGCAGTCTTGCTAGACCCCCTGTAAGGATGGCTCAGATGCAGAAGGGACCTAGGAATGAACCAATCTCTCCCAGCTGAACTGGCAGATCCTTGATCCTAACTTAGATGGATGGGCATCTTCACCTGCACACCACTGAGTTAGAGCGGCACTGGAAGGACAACTTCAGATGAATGACCTGGGTCCAAAATGAGCAAGTTAATAAGGCAAGATTGAAGGCATGGACATGACTGGGTTTCAAGCTTAGTTAACAAAAAATGTACTTTTTACTAGGAAAGCTTAGACCATTATTTCTGTCTGATGTTCCTGATCAAGAGGGGCTGGGGTGAGCAGACCCCTTTGGAAGATTTGCAACCAGGCAGGATTTAAAGTGGGAGAATAAGACACAGGGATGCCTGTGGCATGAACTCTTGGGAATACACCTGATGACCCATACACCCTTTCCATCTCTGCTTTCTCCATCACCATGACTGTGAAATCCCTGGCTTCTCACTTGACTTCCTCAAGTGCTTTCCAAAGGGAGAGTGGAGCATCTCAAGGGATGGAGAAAAGCATTCCCCAAAAGCTTAGTGTGGCATTTTGAATGGGTTGTGCTAGTCCTCCTTGAGAAACCCAATTTCACATCAGCCTGTCTGTCTCTGCTGAGCTACATGGAGACAAGGGGAAGGTGACGATGCATTGCTTTGTCCTGCTCTGCCTAGCTCAACCACAGCTCTGCAGCTCTTTGATGTTAAGGTCACAAAGCACTTCACCAACATTCACTAAATAATCCTCTCATCATCCTTGTGAGGCAGGCTTTGCACCTCCCATTTTACAGGTGAGGAAACTGAGGCAGAAACAGAGCAGTGACACGACTTGCCCAAGGTCACACAAACAGCCACAGTAAAACTGAAGGCTATTTTGGGGCAGATCCATGAGTCTGTGTTTTGGTAAAGTGCTTAGCACAAGGGGCTCCTAAGCCTGGCTGCAGCCCCAGTGTGCCTACAGCAAGGTAAATGGACAGTATTCAGTGGTTACAGTTTATTGCATTCAAAACCATTAGAAAAACCCAGGTGTCTTGATTTTATACCTTCTTTTGACCATTCTGTAGTCATTGGGGAATTTGCTCTCCTTGAATAAGCTTTATCTGAAGAATTAAGTGCAAAAGTATCTTCCAGGTCTTGAATGTTAAAAAGTTCCAGCAGTGATTAGTCAAATTTCAATGTTTATGGGAAAAGTGGCACTTCTGAAGTGTAAGTATTTAAATTGTGCTATTCTCTATGGCTGTGCCAATTTCCCAGTACTATCAAAATTCACTAATCAAAAATGCTCCTAGGATGAAAGCTAAATTGAGAAAGACTGTGGACTTTCAGGATTCCTTTCAGTTGGAAGGTGCTCAAGAGCTTTTCAAGAAGTGTATAACTAGTTTGCGTTCTCAGCATTTCTGTAGGCTAGGGATCTTTAAACCCACGTTAAAGGATCTTTAAACCCACACTACAAAACCTGAGGCAAGTATGGCAGAGATCCAGGGATGGAGGTGGGATAGGTGATGGGAGTCAGGCAAGAACTTGACCATTCCCATATTGCATGCCCTGGAACACAAGCCAGTGGTACTAGGGAATATATTACACTTGCCAACAGAGACAACCCTAAAATCCCCTTGGCTTTCCCAATCAACAGCC
>JBCJKH010055969.1:15439-31154 GCA_039877255.1 Loriculus beryllinus | reverse complement strand
CTGTTTTCATGATCTGGCTCTTCTGCTCCCTTGGACCCTGTAGAGGGAGCTGCCTATGCTGGAATCAAAACGTAGATAGGGCTACTTTAGAGTGATTAACCAAAATAATTCTGTAAGATTGCAGTGCTGCTGTAACGACTCTACTTTCATTTTTCTGGAGCACTGTAAATATATTAAACAAAACCAGTATTAATACGAAATTTTAAGACACTATCCTTTTCTTGTGGTGAGTTGTCTGTTTTGTCATATTCTTTCATTTTTTGTCAGGTGACCGAATACTAAACCAATTCCAATAAGTATTGATATTTCTTTTTTTTTTTGATGTTAATTTTTATGTACTTCTTCCTTCAAAACAGAAAAAAGCCTAAATTAAACCCCCACTGCGAAAAGTTCAGTTGTTGGTTTTCTTTGGTTTGCTTGACTCATCAGTTTGGGATGTATCTTTTTTATTTTAAGGGATCTTCTTTCACAAGTTCTTGTTAAAACTAATAAACCTTCTGCAGTGAATTTCTAGACATTCATTAACAAGAGATTTGTTGCCGTGGATACTGAAACAGGTAGGTTGCCTATTTAAAAAAATAGAAATGAAAAAAGGAATAAAGAAAGAAGAAAATAGCCACACACAAACCTAAAATCAAACAACCCAAACCAAATTGACCTAGCTCAAAGTAAGAAGAAGCAAAATTTGCCTCTCATGAAGCAGATGCTGTTACTGAGGAGGTGAAGAAATAAGGGCTATACCGTAATCCTCACTGAAAAAAAAATAAAAAAGAGGCTTTAAGTGAAATAATTTTTAAGTAATGAATCTATCCTGAGATTTTTGTGTTTGTCATTGTTGTGGGGAAATGCCCTTGTTGATGCTGTGTCACACAAATTTAAAAGTCATTCTGACAACTTAAGGGGTTTACCTTTACTTTTTGCTGTTGTGTTTTGTGTGTTTTTCTGCTGGGTTTTTTTCGGGCAACCATCAGTACGAAAATGCAGAGCAATACACAAGAAAAAAAAAGACCTGGTGCAACCAATTTCAGTGATAAATACACACAGATTGCAGGTGGCATCTGAGCTCTGCATCAAGGCTCAACTTCCTCGGTTGGTGGGACCTGTGCTGACAGTAGTGATAGCTCAAGTCATTTGTCACTGCCTGTGGAGGTGGGATGGAGAGAGGGGGGCAGCATGTCCACTTTGGGCTGGCTGGCATGAGTAAAGGCTCTTTCACATCACCACAGAAAGCCGTGCCCTGGAAATGGGGTCTGCATTCACCTGCCAGAAGGACGAAGGGAAACCAGGAGAAGTGTTTTTAACCCTCTGGCAGCCTCTAGCCAGGGGTGGGCCATTAGTGAGTCGACCAGGGGACAGGCTGCAGGTTCCCTCTGTGTATTGTTGTAGGTTTCTATACAAGCTTTTTCCATTTCCAGTGCTCACCTGAAGAGTTAATTAGGGAGAAAACCATGTTTCTGCCGCTGGTAGCACTTAACAATCCCCAAAACACAAATAAAAGACAAAGCTGCAGCTGTTTAAAATATTCCTGCTGCTACATTATTAAGGACAAGGGGACAAACGTAAGGGCATGAAGCTTCTAATTAAGAGCAGATTTGTATGGCATACCGACTCAAGCATCAATATTGTCTGAACTCAGTACTGGCTTAATTTACCCCTGCCCATGAGGTCGAGCTTATGCTGGAATGTTTCATGCATCTGTGTTCTTTGAATCAAACAGGGTGCAAAATATCTCTGATGTAAATGTTTTAAGGCTGACATAAAACTGTGTTTCTTGGGAAATACCACATGGTACCATAGACTCAAGAAAGTATGTATGAGTGAGAGATACTGTCTGGGACTGAGGGCAAGCAGAGTTAACTTACTGTTTCCTCTGTATATTATGTGGAACAAAGAAACAGACTAGGAAAAAAAGTATTTTTCATTTTTGAGCACAGGTCTTTTTCAAGTGTCTTCGTATTTCCTACTAAATAATGAAAATAACGTGGCTAGTGCCCTGGGAAAAAGGTGTAGTATTCCTGTTTAAAGAAAAGAAATGGAAATGGAAAGAGCTGAAGTGGTACAGGAACTTGCTTGCATGCATTTCTGTTATCAGGCAACAAATACTATAAATCCCATGTTTTCTATCATATTGGTCTTTCTGCTCACATAAAATATATATAACTTTGCTAACAGTGAAATAATATCAATTCAGTTAGCCCAGGCAAGAAAGTAGAGGAAGGAAGATTTTGCTTTTAGATAATTCATGTATAAAGGCCTGGAGAAAAGGATGCTGTGTTTCATCTTCCTAAAGCTAGTCTGTACTATAACATTAAAGTATTATTTCTTCTGACACTCCAGGTTAGCCAGGGAGAGCTGTGTCTTAAAAGACTCAACTCCCAAAAGACAACAGCAAAAGATGAACCAGGTGCTGCGGAACGGTGGCTCCTCTCCAGGGGCCATTTGACTGGTCTGTCCCTTGATACTGTCTATTTCCATTGCAAGAGAAGCACCTTGTTCTGCTGGGATTTATACTGTCAGTTTGGTATCATTTCAAGGCTTTAGTGTCATAACAAGGGTAGTATCCTTACATTTCTTTTTTATTGTGTATAACAGGAACTTCATTTTGCCCATGACCCCAGGTGACAGAACTGATGCAGGTGGTGTGTGCTATGATCATTATGCATGTGTTTCATGTTGTTCTGGGTCACAGGTATGACAACACGTTGAGTTGCAATTGCTGTCCAGGAAAGTGGCATCTGCCTGTCAATATAGCTAAATGTTGACAGCTTTCTGATAAAACTTGTATTTACATAATGAAAAAGGCAGACAGCCTCTTTTCTGCATAGCTTTCTGTGCTCTTCTTCTGAGTGCTCCAGAGTGTTGGAATAAGAAATGAGCATGTTTTGGCAGTGTTATATTAATGTTGAGGAAACCTTTATTCAAAATAACAGTTCCATGATACATTCACCTGCTGGTTAAGGCAGTTTAGAAAGCCAGCTCTTGGATGCAGCAACCCATGGAAATGCTGGCTTGTACCTAAGCATGTTGAAGTCATGCTGACGGGGTCCTTTGAGCAGGGCTTTTGCCTGGGACGTCATGCTGCATGGCTACGGCAAAGTCATTTGGGCTGCTGCACTTTTCACCTTTCTGTCCCAAGTCCTGTTACACAGGGTGGAGGTGTCTGCCAACCCTCCCAGAAGCTTTTGTCTGTGAATCAGGGCACATTACAGCAGATAACTAAAGTCACTGTTGCTGACTTCTGAATAACAGATTTCTAACAGCAAAATCTCTGGGCAAAAGTCACAGCGAGTCATAGGGTGGCCATTAGAAGGACACAACATGCTAGCATAAAATGTAACTCCATAATATGAAGTAAAAAATGAAATTATAGATCCATCTAAACTCTGAAGAAAAAGAATTAAAGTGGTCTTGTGTTATTCTCTGGAAGTTGTTTTGTCCTTATTCTGCTTTCATTCAAAACTACTTTCATGTGCTTCTTAATGTTTTTTTTGTGGGTGGTGTAAGATTGAAATTTTAGTATAGAGAAGTAAACCAAAGAAAAATGCATCACATAGTTGCCTGATACAGAAATGGAGGAAAAAACTACTCTGGAGATTTGTTTCACTGCTGGTCTGTTAATTCAAAGCCAGTCCAAGCTGCAATTACTCTTCTTGGTCAAGTCCCAAAGCCCGCTGAAATCCATGACAAGGCAGGGGTTGACCTCTGACTAGGCTGATGAGCAGTTTGACAGCCCATCTGAAATTCATTTGATGGTCTTAATCAAGCTTTTTGGTGACAAGCATTCACACTGCAATGTGCACTCATATTCTGTGTTGTTTACCAGACCTTTACATGGGCAGTGCAGATACTAATCAGGGGGCATTGCAGTGGGGAGCACATGGTCTCCCCTCTGAGGCTTCCTGATGAGATCTTGTCTGGGATCTTCACCCCTTCTTGAAACACTGTAGAAGCCGTGGAAGCGTGGGGATGTATCTTGTTCTATACTGTGCCTCATCTCCCATACCTGACATGCATTAGCTGCAGTTCCTTGGTAGGTATCAGGCCTCTGCCATCTTAGGCTGTCTGCTTCCAGCAGCAGAGAGCTATGAGGACTAAAGGAGATGGGTGGATGCAGTTCCTACCTCTTTAGGAACTACTGTGGTGTGTGCTTCAAGTTGAAGGCAGAGGGCGCAGGAGACTTCTCTGTGTCGGTCAGGGTTTTTGCCACGCCTGGAAGCATCCCTGTTTGATGCTGTTGCAGTGGGGCCAGCAATCTCCATGGCCTGGTGACTTTGTTTTATAGTTTGGGGGATTTATCACTGTGGTCTTGCTTTCTGTCCATGCTTTTCCTCTGCTAAGTTAACTCGGAGTTCAAGCATGCTAGGAGGCTGCAGTGAATTTTTGTTATTGCTTTGTGGGAATGAGGGTTACCCTTTTTGTTGAGAAGAGTGATGTGGTGGGAAATCTGAGCTTAGCTCACAAGGCAGGCCAGCCATTACCTCAGCACTGCTGATGCCAAAGTGAGGCCGAGGCCAGGCAGGAATTGATGGCTGCCCCGGTCTTGTCTTCAGCAAGTCCAGGAGGAAACACTGCTAAAAGGCCTTTAGACAGGAGGGGGTAACAAGAGTCACTATAAAATATCATTGCACAAGCTGATAAAATATGTCTGGTGTTGGCTGAACCCGAAATGCATGACCTTGCTGCATCTGAGTCTTCGCTCAGCGGCAGACTCTCCCGCAGTCTGAGCCAATGAAGCTGCTCAGTCATATCAAGCGTACAACCAGCCTTACCTGTGTGGCAGGACTTTGTGTTTTAGCAGACCTTTCCCTTTCCTACCCACACTCAAGATGACCTGTAGTACAAGCAAGTGAACCTGAAAGTGTCTCCACTGCAGGTTATGTACTGGTTGACTTCAGGCAGTGCTCGCTATGTGGATGATGGGGCTGCTGAAGACTGAGAGTATAAAAAGTAATAAAGAACAAGAACCCTTACATAGTTCCATTATCTCCTCCATCAAAATGCATCTCATGGGCATTAATGAATCAGGCTATAACATTTTACAGGCAGACAAAGGCTTCAGCAGGCTAAATAAGGAAATTTTGAAGGATCAGACTTGGAGAGGCCAGTCTGGGCACTTACGTAAGACAAGAAGATAATGAATATGTGACTTCTGAGAGATTGCTCTTGAGTCCTAGGTTTGTTCCAGACTGTTACTTTAATGACCAATGCCTAAGTGGCATTTCTGAATATTTTCTACACATCAATCCTGCTATAAGGGATGAAGCTCAATGGCTTTTCTCTCATGGAGAAAGGAAATACAAATGTGTCACAGCTGATATAGCAGCTACTCAAAGAATCTACTTTACCCCTGCTTTTGTAATTTTGGCACATCTTTCTGCCAGCTGATTCTTCCTGGAGGCTTAAAACACAGAAGTTTCTCAATAGGAGTGGACTTTAAAAAACTGTGTAGTTTCTCAAGGTGCATAAAAAGAAGTTGCATATGTGAGCAAGGTTTCTGCTGAATCTGGTTGCCAGCTGGGAGAGCATACCAAACTCCATCCAGGATCACTCTGGAAGACTTGTCACTGTTTTATCCTCACTGGTGCACATGTGACAGACAGATACACTGCCTGTTCCCCACCCTGTGTATCAGGGAGGAGGAGCCTACACAGGGGGTGGTAGAGGGTGAGAGGTTAATCTGCTTGGGGTAGATGGTTAATCTGCTTGGAGCTGGTTGGTTTGACTCTACTTTGCACATGCATGCTCTGAGCCCCGTTTCCTCAGGGTGTCATACTGAACTGTGGTAGCCTCAGAAAACTTCCTCTGAAGCAGCTTAGGAACAAAATGTCAGGGGCACTTCTTTCATGGAAGGTCTTTGTGTCTGTAGGGGGTACTGTCTGGAAAGCAAGCTAAAGATCCTATTGAGGACAAATGAATCATGATCTCCTGACTGCACAGTGTAGGCACAATTAACTTATGTTTTGGGTACAACATCAGCACATCCTCTCAACATGTGGCACAAATCCTGTGAAACTCTGTTGCAGATCCTGATATTATGCTCCTAGCACCCTGCCCAGATCCCTCTGTAAAACTTTTGACACTCTGCAGCCACTTGTATCAGCTGGAAAGACCTCACCAGCGGTGCATGAAAGTTCACTGATCTCTTACAATGTAAAAATCACAAGATCATCTGAAACAATGTTTTTATTTTGGGAAAAGCAGCTGATTCCAGCCAGCCACTTGAACCTGAGGGTCTCATCACTAGCTTCATGTGAAGACGTCATTAGTGAGCTCCCTAAGTTAACAAGCTTATTTGTTTTCCTTTTATTTTTCCTTATTTTTTTTTTTAATTTTTTCAATCTTTCCCTAAACAAATCAAAACCAAACAAAAAGCCCTCCCCAAAACCCCAGCTCATGTTTTCATAATGTTTTCCCAGTCACTGAGAAATGGATAACACATACTAAATAGTAGAATAGGCATAACATGATGGTAGTTTAAAGCGCACACAATCTGTATTGTATTTTAATTAATTACAGATGCACCAGAAGAATAAAATATTTATACTTGTGTGCACTTCTTTTCTTTCTGACAGCTGAGTGAATTTGATAATATTTCTGAGACTAATAAGATTAACATTTTCCAACCTATTTTTGTATACATATATATTCATCAATACTTTCTTCTTACAGTCACTGAAAGTCTATCAAAGGTGAAGGAAGTAGAAAGAAGTATGTCTTAAACACTTCTCAAGCTTATAGACATGTCTGTGAAGGTTACATAGACACTTATTCCCTAGCAAAAAAGGGTGCCCCAGAAACACAAAATTTCTCTGGCTTTTCCATTAAATCCAGTCATCTTGGGTAATACTGTCATATAATTTCTCTACTAAATGGAAATCATTTTTACCCTCAAAATTGTGTGTAAAGTCTCATTTTCCTCTTCCTAACATGTTCTGTGTCTGGAGAGACAGGTGTATTGAATTACTATTTATTTTCAGTGTTGTATTTCACTCTTATTGGTGAAAGAGACCTCTTGTTGGTTTCATCACTTCGTCTCTGTGATTGCAAAGAAGCTGACTTTATAGTTGGTGTAGTAATGAGGATCATTAAAGAGGGACAGCAATGCAGTGCACATTGACATTTAATCTGTGTACAATTTCCTTATTCAGTTTAGAATAAGTACCAGATTAAAGAAAATGCTCAAAAACCTTTGTATTAACGCATTAGAACTGTAATCTTGCATCAAATTCCCCGAAGTAAATACATATGTTTGCAATGATTTCATTTGAGTCTTGCTGAGTTACACTGAGTAGTGTTCTGAATTCTTTTATTATGATGGCTATTATTTTTCATAACACCATTAGGTTCACTGAAATAACTTAGGGCACCATAACTGTATGGACCTAACCATGCTTTCACAGCCACTGGTGCAAATGAGATACATCAATCAGTTATAAAGGGAGTTATGGTGAAACCGGGTGAAAATCAGTTTGGTGTGCTCTGCACATTTTCAAGAAAAAGCAAACATAATTTTCCTTTTCAATAACTATGATTACTTGTAGACTGATGAGCTTTTTTTCGGCAGGAAAGTAGAGAAAGAATACAGAAAACACTGAAAAAAGGCGAGGGGTAGTTTCTGAATCCTTCAGCTGCTCAGCTGAACTCCAACATGATCTGTTTCTTTTCTCTTCTGGCCCTGTGTCACTTTCCGAGTCCTAAACTGCCACTAGTGTCTAAATTAAAACGCCCATGTTGAAGGGAGTGCAGGCTCTGAATCTTAGACAAAGTTGCTACTTTGTCGAAGGCTGTCTCTTGCACACAAATGTAAATATCCACTCTGCCTTTGGTGTGACTGGATTAAAAACTACAATTCTGTCATCATTCAGTCAAAGGGTTTTTCTAGGCCACTTGCACCCATTCTTCATTGACAAGAGTTATTTATTTCCCTTACATGAATGCTATTCTTCCATCCAAACACCACAGTTTTCACAAACTCAGCAAATTACAAGACCCAAATGCACAAGGCTTCCCCTCAAACTCCCTCTCTGTTGCTAAATGCACTTGCTTAGCCCAATTTTATCTGCCCAAGGCCTTCCTCTCCAAGTTACACCATTACAAGGCTGCTAGGCTTCTTGTTACTATATTATTTCCTGCTTTCAGTTTCCTGTCTTCTTCAGCTCTGGAATTGGTTGCCATCTGCCGGGTACTAAGATGTGTATGTTCCCAGCAGTAATATAAATAAATTAAAAATCAACAAGCAAGGAAAAAATAAACATCGCCTTGAAATATCAGTTCTTTTTTTCTTGCTTGTAGAAGATCTTAAACATTTCTCCCAGATACTTTTAAAAGTAAGTACATTAAATTGTCTAATGTGCAGCTAATACCTGTGTTGCTAGAAATGTGTGGATAAAACTGCTGCAGGCACAGGAATTTTACAGGAATAAAACCTACAGAATTTAATGCCACTGTAATATGTTAAGTATAATAAGGATGTTTAATGTCCTCGCCACTATGTAAGCAATACCATTCCACAGATGATAGAGTTGCTGCTCCCTTGGCTGATCCATACAGATGTGGGAATTTGAAACCATATTACAGCTATTTATTAATTTCAATTAGTAACATTTAGATTTGTGATTACTTGCAACCTCCTAAGAACTTTCAGGCAGCACCACAGCAAGTGTAAACCTCTTGCAGTGGATAACTTCTGAAGTCCCTCAGATGCAGTACGTGGACCCTGGAGTCCACCTACCATAAACCAAAAACCACAAAGTAAGACAGAAATATCATTAACAGTGATGAATGGATTGACAAGAATACATAAGAGGAAAGCTATCAGCAATACAGAAAACACCAGCCTGATGTAGGTGAGCGGTCTTTAACCTGATGACTTCTTCCTACCTGTGCTGACTGCCAAGATTTGCAGAAGACAATATGAAATGAACCATAAGGGAATGTTGTTCAAGGGAGCTTTCATGAAAGTACTTATTTTATGCACTGAAAACAAAAATATTTCTCTCCATTATAATATTTGCTTTTCTTTCACTGTAACAATGTGGGTATACATCACCAAAATAGCCTGAGACTTCTAAATCTTTTAGAAGGTTGCTGTGCCTGAACTAAGTAAAATTTTGTAGTAAATGATTTTGGCAGTCCAGTCACCCATTTTTAACAGGACTTTTTCTTTGTGATATATACACATTTGTTACCTCTTACTTTAGTGAATGGCTTCACACTGTTATGTTGTGAGAAAAGAAAAAAATCTCAGGGGACACCCAGTTTCAGTTTGCACCAGATGCCAAGTTATATATATGGCATATTTTGAAATGCTACATTAAATACTTTCCATGTTTCACCTGTCGCTCAGGGATTGCGAAAGTCTGACTGAGAAGAGATTTATCCAGGATTCTGCTCTTCCAATTTTCCATTCAAAACAGAAATTAGTCTTTCTGGTTATTTTCTTGTTTGGGTTTTTTGTTTGTTTGTTTGGTTTTTTTTTTTTTTTTTTTCAGATATTCAAGGAAAACAACAGCAGCTACAGCAAAACGAAAGGAAGGATGTGTTTCTGTGCATTGCCTGTGCCTCAAACATACTTGGAAATAGGCAAATGTGATTTGCAGCTACAGTAAAGTTAGGCAAATATGACTTACAGCTAAAGTTAGAATACAGTTAGGTTTTTTTAATAGCTCAAATTCTGAGCAAGAAAAGTGAATGATACTTTATATATTTCACCTATTCATGTTCTATATCCTACAGAAGCTCATAGTGGGAGTTAATGCAGTTTTAAATCAAAAAGGGGCCTACTGGTATGGATTCATGAATGCCTGTTACATGTCTTTTTAGGTTTGTTAAATGCTAATTTCCATGGGAGCAGACAATCTGTTAGAATGGGCACGATAATTCTTTTTGTAGCAATATTTTTGGCATTAAAACTAAGTCTGAAAACACTAACAAAGTCTGAGGTGAAATCTGGTCAGGAATTGCACTAGAAAGTGCTGATTCAACAAAAAGTGGGTGTTTCAGGTAAGTCCACCAGTTTTGACAAGCCTTGTGAGAACTGTGTTTTTTGTCCCAGGCTTGTCCAGGCTTCCCATGTCCATGGCTCTGAAGTTGCTTTGTCAACAGAATGGTCCCAGGTTTGGCAAGTCTGGAGTTTCCAGGCATCTGGAGTGTCTCTACAATCCAGATTCAGCTGCTCTTCAGTGCTTGTCCTGGTAACAAGGAACCTGGAGAGTACTTGCATATCTAATGCTATAGCACCTTATAAGGAAGAGTTGTGAATATATCTACCTCTGTTCTAGTATGCTGCTAGAAAAAGTCTGTGAAGAGGTTACAGAGAAAAGAAATCAATAACCAGAAGACTGCAAAAAATTTATCCGTTTTCAGTTAATAAGACCCCTCAATTCAGTTCAGTAGTGAACAGAATTTTGTCTTTGGCATCAATCAGGGTTGAATATGATCCACAGTGAACCATAAACCAGGACCAGAAAGAAGAAATACGGCTATGCTCTCAATCTTAAATCAGAGTGCACTCTGCTTTTCATTCCAGTAAGTCACCCCTTGAAAGAGATAGGACTAACTGTGGAGGAATGGTGGTATTAGCTCCCTGTATCACTTGGGGTCTTTAAGGTTTGCTTGTCAGTGCTTTTCTGAGATACCTGAATATTCACATAGAAACCTTTGCACTGGCAAAACTCTGAACCTTTTTTTAACAACAATAAGTACTAGGGCTTTACACTGAAAAAAACCCCCAAGCAAACAACCAAAACCCCAACCAAAACCCAAAAACCAACAGACAGAAATAGAAAAAAATATCAAAAGCTGAGAAATAAGAGTACAAGATAACAGCTTGAGAGAGGTGCTGATTTGTTATGCTGCCACAAAACAGATCAATCCATGCCTTGAAGTGAACACCCGTGTGTACATCCTTTCAGCTGAAGTGTCTGCAAAACTTAAATAGATCTTCTTCTGCCACATTCTGCTATCATGAATCTCTAGCCTTTCTAGCTGCTTGTGATCATATTAGAAATATTTCTCAGGTCTTGGTTTAATTGCCTACAGAGCTAGCAAACAGTTGACAAACACATGTTGTTCAACAATTATAGAAGTAGGGCTGGAGTGCTAACTGGTAAAAATAGATGTCAGGACTTCCAGAAGGTGAGATATAGCTCCTGCTGAAAATGAAATGTGCACTTTGGCAACGGAAGTTATGGGACTTATAACCTCCCAGTTCTCTTGTGGTCCTGTTATACTGATGTCATATACACAGCGAGCATGTAAGGGGAAAGAATATACATTCACAGGCTGTTGAACTGAGAGGTGAACTGTTGATGAATGTGATATCTAGTACAGTACTACTCTGAGAACAGGCTTGATAGGAAAGGCTTCATCTTAACACTGCAATTAATACTACTATTTGGCTTATTTATAAAGCTTGTCATCTACCCCTCTAAGGAGTGGAAATCTACCAGATTTCCTGATACCAAACAATTAGACCTCTGGTAGCAACATGATACATGCTGCCTTGGGCTTTTTATCTTGAATCATCTGCTTTCGAGCATACCATTTTTGGTGAGTCTGAAGCATAACCTAATGACTTCCTTCAGAAGATGAATAAAGTGGGATTTTGGACTTTCGTGTTACTGAGTGGCAGATCTGTTTTCTGGGTGCTATCAGTTTTTTTCTGCATGATTCCTAAAGTGTGAAATTAACCCAGTTTTCCAGTAAGAGCCGCAGGAATTTCATATGCATTAATTAGCATTTATGTAATCTGTAACTATGTTTTATATTCCAATCCTTATTGAATTCACTGTTTTAACCAGTCTTCCTGGGGGCTCCTTGCAACTTTATAATCCCCCAAAATTCCTCAGAGGTGCAAGCTGAGACTGAAGAGCTGGAGGGACTGGGAGGAGCTGGAGCTGTCCTCCCAGCTTGCTCTACTTTGCAGCTAGAGGTAAAGCAAGGCATCCTGATGTGACAGCATCTTGATATGTGTAGAACCCTGGGCCTTTCTGAGACTATTTGATATGTCAAGCAGGAGATATCCATCTCCTGACTTTTATACAGCTTCAAGTTTTTTGAAATGAAAAATATAAACTAAAAATGTTACCATTTTGACAATAGTACAAAATTTTCAAAGGGTTCCTGTCAAAGTTGATGCTGGGAGCAGTGAAAGATTATTTTAGGGAAATTTCCTAGTTTTCTTCTGTTCAGAAGGGAAGAAAAGTGCTTGCCTTACAAGGCTGCCCATATTCTCTCCTAATCTTCTTTGACCTTATGTCTTTAAACAATATGTAGTTCTAGTGAGTCAATGCTACTGTTCATATGTTGTCTGTGTATTTTATGTAAAGTATAATTTTATGCTCAAGGTAAGATTCTGGTGCTGTTTAGGACCACAGAATATTTTTTCTTCTGTGAAGATTTTCTCTGGAGTGTATGTTAAAATTTTGAAATAGTAAAAGACTCTCAATGATGACAGAAATGCCTATGTTGTGGAGAGAGCAAGTTACATATTTAAATCTCAGTCTTTCTCTGTTTCTTTGCACATGCACAGACCCATATTATCTAGACATTTAAAATATGAAAAAGAAGGGCTAGTCCCTCTACCAGAACACAGAATACAGTTATAGAAGCATAATGGCATTTTTTTTTGCCTTATACCAGCTCATTTCATGATCTGATGAGATCCTCACGACAGCAAATGTTAGGTTGGGGTCCTCTTGAGCGACTTTGTTTCACAATATTTAAACCAGTACCATGAGGAAGCAGAAATGGCATTTATAATAAAAACTATAACCAAGAAAACTCTTTGAGAGTACAAAGCTCCGACGAATAATGACTGCTCCTCTCAGAAGTCTAAAAATGTCACCTTTTACAGCTATTGTAAAATAAGGTACAGGCAAGCTGGCTTTGATCCTGTAACAAGGGTTTCACCCTTGTGAAAAGGAACTGACTGAAACTGGCATGAAATAAATTCTTTAATGGTTTGATTGGGATTTAATGTTTTCCAAGAAATCTGTGATGTAACCATTGAAAATCCATTAAGAGTCTGTTGTTATAATTTATAACATAAAAACAAGAAGGGGGATTGAGAGACCTAATTAGGGCATGGCAAATTAGTGATAGCAAAACACTTTGTGTAACATCCTTTAATTGATTTTGACACTGCAATTAATGCTTCAGACATCGTACGCTCCTCGAAGAGAGAATTTCAGTCTTCTAAGATAGAGATGTGTGGAAAGAAAATTAGGAGCTCTGTCCACAGCGGATAATAAACCACTTAAAAACTCTGTAGACTGTTTGATAATGTTTCTATATGCCATAAATTTAGTTACTTTTAATCTTAAACTTGTTTCTTTGCTCATGAAGCAAGTTTAAAGGCACTAATGGCATAAATACAAAACATATAAGTATGTGATTAGAGCTGTTACTGAATGAGTCTTCTTACACATTAATTTGTATACATGCTTAAATGCTTTGCTGGCTTCAAGCCACGGGCTAGTTAATGTGGTCAGGAAACCAATCTATTCAAACTATTGGACCTGACGATTGTTCTTTTATGCAGAAAAACGTTAGCAGCTGATGTCGAATTCACTTCAGTCTCTTCAGGGTGCAAAGGCTACTAAAGGAAACAATATACATTTTCAGAAATTAGTTTGACATAGTAAAAGTTCACCTTCACAAACTAGGAGCCAATTAGACATTTGGCAGTAGACAGCTACATGAAGAGACAGACCAAACTGGGCACTTCTGAAAAGAGCAAGTTTCATGTGTAGAATCTAAAAATGCTGTTTTTTGCGGTGGTACTACAACCAAAAAAAAAAAAACAATATTCACAAAACACATTTTGGTTCAAAAGCAAATACATGAAAACTGAGAAAGAACTGTCTAATTTTGATGAAAAAACCGATCAAAGGGTGGCAACCTTTTTCATAAAGCTGAATTACAAGGTAAAACAGAAAGAGAACAATAAATTAAATAATCACTTATATTAAAGCTGGTAGCATATTCCACCAAAATTCAAATAATACCAACAGTAAATCAGGTTGCTAACAATACAAAACCAATGTATGAGTCCAATCACAAAATGACAGCACAGCTTTCTGAGATTCTGTTGCCGTGCTAGTTCCCTCAGGATTGAAGCTCTGCACTTTGGGGTGTCAGCTTCTCCCTCTCATTAAGGATAGCATTTTCTGGGACCTCCTTTCTGTCTCATCATACACATCAACAGTGAATATACTGAACAGCACTGTGCCTAGTTTTGCTGCCTGAAGTAGATTGCTTGTCACCAGCCATCAAATGGATGTTGCCTGCATTGTACTTGATGGTCCAGCCAATTTGCAGCCCATGTAGCAGTCTGCACAGTCCAAGATTACTCAGCTTTCTGCACCACTCTCCCACTCTCTCTGTGCCCACAGAGCCATCCATTTCACTGTATAAGGCAATCAGTCTGACCAACCATGATTTGCGTTTGGTAAACCCACCTTGGTTATTTCTGATTACCTTTTTGTTGTCTATGTGTTTGTGGAGCTGGGGGTAAAGCTCAGCAGTCTATAGTTTTCTGGATTCTCATTTTTCTTAAAGAGGGGCTTGTTGTTACCTTTTCCCAGTCATCAGTAAACTCCCAACAGCCATTTTATTCAGAGACAGTGAACAGTGTACCAGTCATCTCTTTCAACACCCTCAGTTGATCCTACTTGGCCCCACGGATTTTAATACATCTAATTTCCTTATGCTGTTACTAGACATGTTGCCATTCACTAGTGGCTGCCCTTCTGCTTCCCAGAATGGACTGGTATATGAGGTGTTTGGTAGCAGGCTTTAGCTGTGAACACTTATATAAGAAAGGCATTAAATGTTTCAGTCATTTCTGTATCAGCAGTCATGAGGCTGTTTTTTACTGTTTGTCTGTGGACCAATATCTTCTCCAAACTTTTGTTATGAGCACTCCAGTGGAATCTCTTCATGTTATGCAATATGTCCTTACCTATTTTTAGCTTCATTTGAGCACTGGCCTTTCTGATGTTGTCCTTAAGTGCTGAAACAATTCTTTTACATTCTTCTGTATTACTTGTCCTCGTTTCCACTTCTTAAGTCTTTTTTTTTTTATATCTTGATTTGCTGAGGGGCTCTGTACTCAGACCAGTGGACCTTTCACTGAAATTCCTGTCTTTTCTTGAGCTCTCTGGAAGTTTTCTTTATAAAACCAACCCCACTCCCCAAGGAATCTATGTCCTTCAAGGCTACTTTCCAGGGAATTCTGCTTAGAAATTTTCTAATGAATTCAATGTTTGCAAGTCAGACTTCGAACTCTGCAGCTCCCCTTCCCAGGCATCCTCTGAAACCTGAAGTCAATAATTTCACGGTCACTGCAACCCAAGCTGTTGCTAGTAGCCGCATTTGCCATTCCTTGTCTGTGTGCAGCAGGTCAAGTACAGCTTTAGTACTGCTGGCTCTGCTGGCATTTGTATTAGGAAATTATTACTGATGTCCTTTAGGAACTTCATGGACAAAAAGTTTCAAGTCTTTTCTCCTTATATTTAGTTGTGATTTTCCTTTCAAAATGATACCTTTTGTCTTGCCTTTATTATTGTTTTTTTAACATATGACACCTGTGATATATTGGAGGCCAAACAACTAAAGCAGCAAAACTTGATTGGGTCCTTATGATCGTGTTTCTGCCCTGCAGGCTCTCTAATCTCCCCACCTTTTTTGCCTGGTGATGCAGTCCTAGCAC
>JBCJKH010055969.1:2195-15339 GCA_039877255.1 Loriculus beryllinus | reverse complement strand
TCTTGGTATATCTGAGGTCAACAACAAAACCCTGGGAGCCAGTGAGCTTGCTGATATTTCAAAATTCCTGCTGTCTCTGTTTACAGACTTACTATTGTATATTGTTAAACTCGGATGAGATATTCATGACTGCACTCAATACGAGTAAAGACATTTCTTGCCCTGGGGAGAATTAATCATGAAACCCCACACACAGATAAAATAAGATGCCCTGGGAAAGCTTGAGGAAGGAGTACCTACAGAGGTTTCTGTAGCTTTATTTTTCTCTTTCTCTGTTTTCCACATTTTAATCCTGACATGAAAAGAAAGCATGCCAATGCTCAGGCATGGTTTGTGATCGTTCGACTCAGTCATGGAAAACAGTGAGTTTTAGGAGGTATCTGAATAAAAGGATTGTTCTGTCTCTGTGAACATGAAATCAAGACAGGTAACAGAAAAAAACTTGGACAAGGAAGTGAAGGAAGGAAATTAATGCACTAGGAATATGAATATAGCTGAGGAAGACCTTCCTGCAGGGTAATCAGATGGCTTTTTGTGTGCCAGATAAAAAAGTGCCAGAAAACAAGAGTATGCTTTGTAGGTCTGAGTGGTGTAGGGGAACAACAGCAGCAAAGGTTTACACCTCTGCTGGGTAAACTTCTTCAGCTGTCTGGCATGGCCAACAAGCCCATGGGCCACTCTGGCACTTTACCTGGGTTAACCAACCCTATTTTCAAGTTAACTAGCCCAGTCTGAGGATTGTGTTTTCATGGCCTTAATTTTTACATGTTTCTGAATCATCATGAGCTGTGCCTGCTTACTGGTGTGCTGTACACTGCAGGTATCTCAAGGGAGGTTTGAGTTAGAAACACTTCTGAGGGTGCAAGTTTCTGCTGGAGAGTGCGCTTCAGGAAACAGATCCATTTGAGAAGAGCATAACAGTTTTGTCTGTTAGTGACAGGGAATTATCAAACAATTCTGACATTTCATTTCAACGCAGTCAGAATGTCTGAATTGGCAATGCCCCAAAATGTTGTTTTGTTCTTTTTGCATTTCTACTTTTCTGTTAATGCTTATATCATGGTAATCAAGCATCTCTGAGTATTTTTGAGAAATTCTGAACAATAAGGAAGAATTTTGTCAACTAAATTTCTTTCAATAAGCTTGAACTGAAATATGTCAGAAATCAGGCTTCAAAGTAGTGTTTGTATTTTTATTCTAAATTGACATGGAAGGGGGATTTTCAAGTATTGGCATCCATGAAATGTCACAGCTATTTTTCCATTATGTCTCATTCTGACCTTATCGAAGAAGAGAAGGCGTGTGACACTAGACTGAAAGAGTCCCAGCTATTTTCTATGAATCTTCTTCCGAAATGAAGAAAACCATATTCTGTCAACTCTGCCCTTTCTCCGATGAACATAGCCCTCTAGATACTAGCATAAGCAGATGGCACAGGTAGAGTAAATTCTACAGAGTTCTTGTGTAAATGGTGTGCAGCTTGCAGGGCTTGTCAGGTTTCTCTTTTGTTTTTCACTTTTAAAGGTCATTATTACATACAAAAAAAATTATGATGCCATTGGAGGGGGTTCATCTGCGTGTAGCTGCTTAGAAAGAAGATGGTGCAACTCATAATTAATAAAAAAGAAATACTATATTGATTTCTTCCAGAGTTTAATTCAGAAACAGGGCAGATGTGGCCCTCATTGTAAGCATTTTTTGTAATTTACATTATCATTTTTGTTCCTCAGATTAGAAAGCTATTACAGTGTCCACTGAAACAGTTTATCAGGCACTTGCAGTTCCTTCCAGGCAACTTTCATGTACTCTGCAGATGAAGCTGTAGCCCTCTGAAATCATTAACCCACATTATATAGTACAATGTACTACAGAGTATAGAGAGGTGATACCACCTTCAGGCAGGAAAAGCTTACTTTAAAGCTTTTCTTTTGCCTTTCCACTGGCAAAGGTGGTCTTGCTCCATTATCTTGTTAACGCGTTGCCAGCTAGCCCCAGCTGAAGATTTATCCCTAACCAAACATTTCAATGCTGTCAAGTATTTCTCAATGGTTGCTTTCTGCGTTAGCCATTCCTCTGAATAAATGAAAATAGCTAAGCCGAATGAATTTTATCTGCCAATGGAAGCATGACAAAAAGAAATACTTATGCATCTCAGTGTTTAGTAGCTCTGCTTTTCACAGGAAGCTAAAATAGTTAGTAGTCTTCTTGGCTTAATTTAGTCCTAGTCTTGAACGGACTGTCTGACAGAGTAAGAAGAACATAATATCAAACCAAAGGAGAAATGCCAGAGAGTATTTGTTTATATACAGGGAAATAAAATCTCTTTTTTCTAAAGAAAACAGGGCTAAACACAGGAAATGTAACAAGCAGTCCTGCTTATCTGAAGGAGTTTCATACAGGGTTATTTCCAATCTCTTTTGCATATTCAACCCTTTTTAAGGTACATGAATGTCCAAGCAAAAGAGTAAAAAAGGTGGGGGTCAGGGAAGGCAGGAAAAAAGACACTGTTCCTATTTTTGACTTGAGCAAAATTATTTTATACTGATGTTATACATCCCCAAAGAGGCCATGCTCTGTAGCTGAAGCCAGGGAAGGATTACTGAAAATGAAAATCACCAATAACAACTTCCTCCAAATCACAGTTAGCCAGTGTACCATATGCCATTTTAGGAGGCACCAAAACCGCAGCTATCTGAACACTTAACTAGCAATTACTTTCATCCTTCTTCCCTTATTTACTCTTGTAAAGGACTCATTAAGCTGAAGAATGACAACGTTTCCGTACTGAGCCTTTTTGATTACTTTCCTTCCAAACCTGAATTTATTTCTCATGACCTTTAGAACTATCAATTTAGATTTTTCCCTTCAGTCATCTGGCTTGTGCTTGATTGAAGCATCCTTCTAGCTGTGAATGTGCTAGTGCAGTGACCTGGTGTGGCCCCTGCACTGGCAGATACCATTTCAGAAATCTGACACAGTAGAACTGTCTAATCCAAAATCCAAAATGGAATTTTAATTCCATGGGATATTTATTGGTTTAGCTTGCTAAGTAGGAGGTTTAATAAAGTGCTTTTCCCCCTTTACATTATAGTACTTTTATTCCCCTCAGTGAGCTATTTGAAGAAAGGGTAGATCCTCCAAATGAGTGTAGCAGGGAGAATATATAAAAAGCTTGTCAGGCTCCAGTATGAAAACCTAAGCTTGTTGACTTGAAGGTAAAATGTCAGTGCCTTGTCAATTATAGATTGTAGGAGATGTCTACCTTTTTAATCTGGATGTGTCTCTGGGTGATAGAGCTCATGAATATTTTCACTGCATCTCTTTCTCTTTCCCCACCCTAAAGAAAATGAATATACTGCTATGTTGAAGACCTGTTCCAGAATTCAAAATAATAAATGAATTTCACTCCTAGGCATTGATTTTGAGCTTCCTTTAGTTTGGCTTGGTTGTTTATACTTTTGTCTTCACACAACATTGAATTCCTCCACTTTCTTACTTTGTAAAAATGAACCTGTGGCAAAACTAAAAAGTGTGAAGATGAATTAGTGATGACAGTACTTAGTGGTAATGTTACTATAATGGCTTCTGACAATGTTGATCAATGATGACCTCCTCCTATTGTGGTATAGGCACTAGTTTTTGAAGAAAATACATTGTTTCAAAATGTGGATGCTTAAAATCTACAGATAATTTTTCTTTCACTGATAATTTTTCAGGGTAATCTTTTGCCTAGAAAAGGTTATATTTATCACTTTTGTATTTTATCAGCATGAAATATCTATACTTGCTTTCTTTTTCCTCAGAATTCGTTATTATGTTGATGTGACCTTACCAAAAGAATTGACGTCTTTGAGCTGGTAAACATATTACACTATTTTAAGAATGTTCTGAAAGTCTAAATTTGATAGTTTGCCTAATATCTGGAAATGTCATGGGACCTAATCCTATTTGAGGCCTGAACAGTAGGCAGATCAATAAATACACAGTCACATATCTTTGATATTTCATTCTATTTGGTACCACAATAAATTGCACTACACCATAAAACCAACTTTAAATGTAATACACAAATTCAATGAAAGGCAGTTTGAATTTAAGCAAAACAAGACTGTTTACATTCTTAGGCAAAAGACTAATGTAATATTCAGAAAGAAACAGTTTTAGCTGCTGCATCCCACATATGCTTATAAAAAGGTACAAAGACAAGCATTGATCTGAATATTGTTTATTTACTATGTATCTGAGAACAAGGGTGTCTGAGAGTAGAGACCCCAGAATATAATTACAGTGATAACTTTAGCTCCAAGGAATGTGTTTCCTTAATTTCCATACTCGGGCTGCTTAGGTTGCCTGTGGCTCTTGACTACTACATTCTAGCTGTGGTGGCAGCTTGCTTTACACAAGTTACCGCCCCTATAATTTTCTTCCAAGCTGAACTCACAGGCTAACTCTACATGGTTGTTTCATGCTCCGTTTTGTTCACTTTTAAAGCAGCTGATTGAATTCCACACTTCGCAGTGCTCAGTGGGACATCTTAATTAAACAGAGACATTTTCAAGGAAGAGCAATACCATACAGTAGAACATCTTTTTTCTCCCCGAGTATTCTGAAATTGGTGCAGAAATCCGCATTCATTAAATTCAAGAGCTTTCTCTTTTTTTACTGGCCTGCAGAGAATTCAGAATTTTATCCACTGTATTTAGTGCTCTTTGCTGCTGCGAACTTTATACCTCATTACCCACACACGGTTTGTTCTGAAAATAGTCTTTTCATAGCACAAATCACAGCTGAAACTGTATAGTGTGATCAGCACCTACATTCCAAAGCAGATGAAGAAACTTGCTAGTGACTGGCTGATAAATGAGATCCTTTGTCCCTCCTGCCACGTGGATTCATGGATTTGCTTCTGCAGTAAATGCTGCTCCCTGGAAAGAAGAAGGTGCACACCTAAGTCCAGAGATCTAGGGTGCAAAGCAATTCTGTAATGCACTTGACAAAATGAACTTGCTGGTGCACTGATTTTTTTCTATCACTCTTTATGCATTTTGCAATAAGGATTCCTTTCACTATCATGAAGAAAAGCCTGGGAGCAAGCACCCGATTCCAGTTCTGAGCATAGTCTCCGAACTTACAGCAGCCTCCTCTCCTGCTATCTAAACTGAGACCCACAAATTTCGTAGGATGAAATAGCTTTTAACAGCAAGTCTCCCCAGCCTGCACAGTCAGGGGTAGCAGTTATGATATACAGGCCAGGCTCACACAGCCTTCATGTGAAAACATGAAAGAGGGCATACAGATGTGGCCAAACCAGTAGCAGCTAATTAAAACACAGCAGTTTGATGAGAGCAGGTCAATGTGTTTCTCAGGAAAATAGTCTTCTTTAACAAACCTGTTGCTGCAGTTATTTTTTTGTTAAAATTACAAGTTCGATTCTCGAGTATGTTTCAATAATAAATTCTTGCAAGGGGTGCAATAAGATCCAAAATTATTTTTGGAAGGAAATGCAAGAAGTTATGATGTGAGTGTGCAACAATAAGAATTAGGGCAGTAGTGCTTACTTTACTTTATTTCTCTTTTTACATAGAGCTATTTACTCTTTCCCTCCTCAGCAACATAATTACATGCTTACTCACACAGTACTTTGCCTTTTAGAAGGAATTTTCTAATCCACTAGTACTAGTACAAAAATATTCTAACATTGCTTGTTTATTTCTTACTGGACCAGAAGAGCATCAGTAGTTATTCCTGTTTCAACTATAGTTCCTGTTCATTCCTTAAACACCTCACTAATGGTATTTTTTGCTTTCTAATCTGTTCTGCTGTTTTGTTTTGGCTGGTGCTTTATTCACTTGAGCATTCCTCTTGTCAAAAAGACAAGTATTCATGATAAATGTGCTTCCAAAGCATCAAATCTGAACACAATTGTCTTGCACTACATATGCTATCTCTGTTTCTTGATGTGTAAGGCCTGTAGGTGAAATATTCTTCACCCAGCTCAGCCATGCAAACATTGGCGGTCTGCTAACAAGGAAGACTTTTTCCTGCTACATTTTAATGAAGGCTACAGATGTCTGTACACATCCCTCTTCCCTTCTCTTAGATACAAGACTGTGTGCTGGGAAGAGTCCTTGAGGATGGATTGAATGTATTTATTAGAGCTTTCTCAGTTTGTTTTCTTCCCTTATGTCTTACTAAAGAATGAACAAACTGGAGATATTGGTCTCTTTTGCCTGGTGGCCAGTGCTTTTCTTGGATATCACAGTTATTGAATAAATAAAAAATGAAAGGTCTGAGGAACAGACAATGTAGCTTTAGGTTCCTGCAACACCAAAAAAGCTAAACTAAAGACAATAGATATTAGCATTAAAAGAACTGTGTCTGGACTTCACAAAGGAAGATGTGTGTGTCATATGGGCAGCCATATGCAAGCTGCAAAGCTTCCTCATAGAAGATCTTTTGCAGCTGACAGAGTGGAGAGATCATCATTGCTGCCAATATCACATACTATGGTCTCAAATGGTGCACAAGGATTTTTGCTAAGCAACTGACAGCATGACTGTCCAAAACAGATGAGCATTAAAAGAAAAAGAAGTTGTGAGAGCAAAGAGGAGGAACCAAAATGCAGCACTGGTGAAAATATAAAGATTCTGTTACACATCTAAAGAAGATTAATAGGTTTTATATGGGGGAATGAGAGTCTGGTAAAAACAGATTTAAAAAAAACCCTCAATTTTAAGGTTATCTTACAGGAATTTCTAGTATTACCTTAGGATGTGAATGTTGAGTACCTTGGTTGATGGCACCATCTGAGAAACTGAGAGCATAGAGTTATACCTGTTCAACCCCAGTTCAAAGCAAAGCATTTCTGTCAAAAGCAGCTCTTGCTAGAAGAACATCTGAACATTATTCGGCATCAAAGTAGTCTCAGCACATTATAAAACTGGTCTTCTGATTTACCTTCTGTTTTGCCACAGTACTTTGACTTTCTGGCACACAGAGTGAGGTGGGAGTGCAGCATGCCTGAAGGACATGAGAGTGCTGTGCAACTATACACTATGAATAACACAAAAATGAGGTAATGAAATATCACTGCAAGAAGAAAACGGGTGATGAAAATGAACTCACAATGTCATGTGAAAATGAACTCACAACCTCACAATGTCTCACAATCAAATGAACTCCCCTGCCAAGCCGAAGGACGGTGTCTTTCATTAGCAACAGATGTCTCACAGGTGCTAAGTTCAAAGTGCATGCTTGTAATTTCAGTTTTGTGAAAGACACTGCACTATTGTCACCTACAGTCTATTGAAATGCTACTTGCAGGCATCCATGAGAGACAGAAATCCATGGAAACAAGGTCTGGAGGAATCATGCATTTTTATTGCCTTTCCAAGCTGTTACCTTAACACAGGTAGGCTGCGTATTACAAGCATACTTAGACCTGACAAACAACAAAATGCCAGCGGTGTGGTTTCAATTTCAACAGCTCTGTCAAACACCAGGTATGTCAGTGGAAAACACAATATCTACTCAAAAAGACCTAGCAACTATCTGTAAATGCGTGCTGAAATTAAAAGAGGAAACTGAGAAGGCTAATAGCCCTCAGTTGCCTCTTTTTGTAGTGCCCTGCTGAAAACCAGCACAGCAGAGACTGGCAACTGTATGAGAGGCCAGGACTAGCTGTTCTGGTTGAAACTACTGCTTTCAGTTCTGATGATACAGCTGAAAATATCGTGCCATCTCAAACACTGTCAGGTCTCATTATCACACTACAGGGGACACATTGAGCTAGCAGAGTTATATTATGAGAAATTGAATTACCCACAATGCAGAGGTCCTGAAGCACTCTGCGAATTACTGCTGCATGCTCAATAAGAAGCTTCAACCCAAGCAAGTTTTCCCATGGGGGCAGTCTTTGTTGGGGAGCTATGGTCTTCTTCATTGTCATCATCATTAACACACACACACACACACGTACATGCATTTCCCTGCATTTACAGCTGTGGAGGGAGGAGCTGTGTACTCAGCTGAAATAACTTTCGCAGGCAGATATGGAGAAGGACTTTATAAATATTTCTTGTCAGTTAAGTTGTAGTGTATAGTGGGTAAAAAGGGATTGATGTTCTTGTGAAAATGGCTCAAAGTCAGTCTTTTGATCCTCAAGATGTCTAAAGTCTGAAAAATTTCAATAACTATCTGCACATATCAGCTCTGTACCTGTGTACTACCCTGAGGGTCTCAAGAAGCAGAGCAGAGAATTGCTTTCGCTTGCAGCTGCTTCTTGAAATATTCAAAAAATAGCATCCAGCAAACATTAGATTCATAAAAATTTTGTCTAGGACAGTCTCAACATTCCCTTTTCCCTGAAAGCACTGAGTTCAGAAGTGTTGTGTCAGTCTTGTGCTAGACCTCTGCAGTGGGGGTACATTACTATGATTATCCTGTTTATGAGCCTGATTTTGTAGAGCACTGTGATGTTGTGCTGTTTGCTATTATAAGCACCTGACAAATGAATATTCCTGTCAAAGAACTGAAACTTGTTATAAACACACTGCAAACTTGGGCAAAACCAAAGCATCTCTTATCTTACACTTTTTCAGAGGTTTGCTGGAAACAAATTAACTTGCACTTGGAAGAGTCAATGTCCATTTTAGTGAGTGCTTTCTTCATGTCTGCTTCCAGCCAGCCTGTGTTTGGCTGTAAAAATGAACAAAAAGGACTGCAAAATACTGTTACAATGAAGAAAAAAGCTGGATGAATTAATGATTCTCATATTGTATTTCATATGACTTAATCGTTTTGAATCCTTTAAAAATCAGGAAAAAAGCAGGATTGCAGAGGTTATCTGTGAGGAGAACCAGAATTTCCATAATCGATATGCATTCATTCTAGGCAAACTTTCCTAAAACTGTCCTTGCTGCTTCAGTAGTATTAAACAAAAATAATCTTGCTGAAGACTGTGTTGACTTTGACACAATATTTGACTTCTGCTGATTTGATGGAGAAAGCAAAAGTAAAGCAGCTTTACTAAAATTAGTTACCATAGCAATGAATATGAGCTTATCTTTCATGTCCTTCGATTCCCAAAAAAACAATCCAAGTACTTTTACTTGCTGTACGGTACCAGTGAGAACTCTTTTATCTTCCATTGCTCATCTTTCAGTGGGAAAAGTTTATTCACCTGGAGAATTTATTATAGAATTGTTTCTAGATAATCAACAGAAAGCAGTATATGAAGATTTGAGGAGCTTTTATCATGTGAATGTTACAAATAACAATGTGATATTTTTTTTTCCTAGTAGCAGTTAACCCCCAAAACAACAGAAACAGAACTATAACACATAGTCACTAAATTATCACATGGTCTCTTTAATTGCAACATTGATAACAGAGTGTACCCTACAAGACAGCAGTGAAACAGACCTCAGATTACTCACGTTGTCAGGTACAGTTACTGCACAAAGAAAAGAGTAGAACAGAATATCCTAGAAAGTAGATTCATTGCAGGGGCATGTATTGTAAAGGCCCTACACAGTAAAATGCATAACAGTTCCATGGAAATATAATAACTTGTTCCTTGACTTTTTTTTGTTTAATCAGTCCACTATATTCCTAGGCAACATGCTCTCTTGAGAGCTATAAATCTAAAGGATAAAACAGGATATTTTACTAAGCTGTTTTGCCTTCAAGGTTTGCTTTTGATTAATGACATAATTGCATTTCTTCAAAGGATGCTATGTAAATAAGATTTGCCTTTTGACATGATGGAGTGGGAAAGGATTCAAATAATTTTAAAAATCTTTGTCATTGCTGATTTTTCACTGCTTTGGCATTGTGGAAAATGTCCAGTTAAAATCTTAGGAAGTACCTGAAGTGATCAATAGCAGTCAGGGACCTTGAAAAGTAATGAAGAAACCAACAAAATATCTAGCTTTGAAATACTTAGAAAATTGATTGGACACACTTATGGGACTGGAGTCATTAATAAAGCACAGAGTCTTTCATCAGTCAGTCAGTGAATCATTATGTTCCTATAGAAGTTTAATGTGCTATTTGAACCAGTATACATGTAGCTAAAATACTTGAGGTTAGCTCTGCTGACTTTAAAATTAAAGTAACACTTGTTTAAATGATGCTGGGTAAAAATCAGCTGTAACACCATTAATTCATTGAAAATTTGGTTATTCAGTTATAGTCAATTTTTTTTATTATATAAAAAATTTTCCTATGCAAGTTGTGCAAATAGAATTCTTCCTCTCAGAGAACTGGGAAGAAAAATGTTTCATATCTTTCCAACCTGGTTTTCCAAATTACTTTTTAATGTTTTGAAAAAATTTAAACTTACTTATGTTTGAAAATTTGAATTCAATTCCAGTCAGAAAAATTCCTTATTTTCAGCTTATTCCTCCTTCATCTGATTCCACATCAATAAGCAAAAGAAAGAAGGAAGCCAAATTTTTCTCCTGATTTGAAAATAAAATTTTATTTTCTGAGAAAAAACATTTTGCTTCATAATTTCAGACCATTTTATTGGTTGGTGGCAATGCTGGGTTTTAGCCTTTGCGCAAGGTTTTTTATCAACAAGTTAAAATCCTACATTTCTGTTGAGTACACTCAGGTCGTTTGTTCTTCAAAAAGTATGGCTGTTGCACGGGCAATCTGCAATCCTATGCAGTAGAAACTTTCGGAATTGGCTTAAAATCAGGAGAAATGTGCTATTTAATGTAGCTGTATTGTTACTGACTCAGGACATTTCCTCTGAGCCTCCCTGTTCCATCACTAGTAGTGAATAATATTCCAAATGTAACAGAGAGGTTTGCCATTGATCCAGATATTTGGATTTTCGGAAGTATTGTTAATACCGTAGACTTTCTTTGTTTTAGACTGTAAAGAACACAGGTAAACATAAACGGGCTAAATTCCTCTTGATCCTATGTGCAAATACGGAGTTTCACTTAATTCAATTCTTCTCTAAACCATAGATATAACTCTTGGTTTGTATTAAATTAGTGAGATCTACATTACAAACACATTGCTAACTTTCTGTTATTATATTTTCTATTAGAACAGGGGAAAACATATAGTTTTTAACTGCAACACAGGTACTGTACCTCCAAAAGCTCTGACTAAAACTGTTTTGGTTCTCAACACTGTTGACTTGGTTAAATTAGCATGAAATACTACTTTTTTTCTGCAGTGTGAGCTAAACAAAGAGACTAGAAGTGAACAAGCCATATATTCTTCAGATGAGGTTAAGCACAGTATTGATTGTTTTCTTTTTCTATATGTCAGTGCTGGGATTCCACTTATCTCTCTTAAATCCCAGATGTTAGGAACAAACACGAATAAGAAAAGCCAGCAGTTAAACTCTCAGAGCCTTGTCTCCCCCAGTATATATCGACAGAACAGGACTTTCTGCTGTCATATATGTCTGAGTGAACATTGATTTTGATGCCTTACCTCCTGGTGGGTTCCTCTAGGCCAGTGAGAGAAGCTCTTGCTTTTACCAGCAGGATTCTGTCCTCTAATTACTGTGCTAATGAGGAAAGGCAGATGAAGGAGCACAACTTAGAGGAGGATACCCTTATGGAGGCAAACCTCCTGGGCTCTATTTCTAAGGGCAAATGTTGCCCCCTTCTTTCCTGTTTTCTTTGCTTTCTGCTTTAAGGAACTTAGGCCAAAGACTGCAGGGCAGGAGATTTGAGGTGGCTGTAGTGCAGCTAATTAAGTTAGGTTTGCATTGGCCTCACAACAGCTCCTCTTTTGGTCTCCGGCTGGACTCATAAGCTTGGAGGGATTCTATGTGGGAAATGAGGAAAAGCATCAGAAACTGAGGTGCTGACACTGGCATTTGGGTTTCCTGAATGTCAACACTCGATGAGCAAACCATGCTAAAAAACAGAAATGTGTTTCCTAAGCTTGTGCCTTCTTGTGGTAGGTGAACACATGCTGCACACAGTTTGGGTTGTATATTTAAGTTAACCTCTCAATTATTTTTGAGACTTCTCTTTGACTGACATTTTCTACTTGCTTTATTCATGAGGGACGCCACTGAGGGTGACAGCTGTTGTGAAATCCTGTTGGTGCCATTGGCATAACAGAGGTATCAGAGGAATTGCAGAGGGATGGCAGAGAGAAGGTCAGACAGGGAAGATCATGGAGTTTGAAAGAATTACATGTTCTTTATAAGCGAAGAAGTCCCACGCTCACGGGTGGAAAGCTGGGCATACAATCTCAACCTCTGTGGAAAGGCAGTGCCACAGCTCCCTGAAATGACTGTGCCAGCTGGCTTGTGGCAGTGACTAAAATGTGCAAGAACCTTGACTTTTCTTTAATGGCTGAGAAGCATCCTAATAGTGGTTACAACTTTGAATTACAGCCCTTTACTCTCAACACACCAGAAAATAACTTGCTTGTAAGAATGAAAACCACCTGACCTCAATACCTAATTTGATCCACTTAGTTTGATAGTACTGAAGTTAATAATCTATAGATATAGTAATCCATAGAAATATTAATCCATTAGATAGAAACAAGCTAGTAGTCTATTCTATACATAGCAAAGTAAAGCAATTGCTGAAGAAGTAAGCAAGGGAGATCAAATAGGATCATGAAATATATGCTGTAAAAGTTAGGCAGAAATGAAAAGCTTCAATTTTCTCACTAGAAAAACACAAAATAACAAAAGGTGGTTTTGTAAGCAATAAAAATCCTTCAGGTTCATAAAAGAGGGAAGAACAGGTTTACAGATCTGAGAATTAATGGTATTTCAGAGTGCTGAATGAAGGAAATGCTGTTTCTTGACTTTTATTGTAAGCTGCTCCAACACAGCTGTCTGTGGAGACCCTATACAGTCTTAATAAGTTAGTAAGAACAATGATAAAAGCCCATTCAAGATGCCAGTACTTTCTGTCTGGACTTGGGAAAATTTACAGCCCAGAAGTTGAATCTGCTGGTTTCCAGGCATCAATAAATTATCAGAGCCCTTCTAACTACGGAACTCCTATTGGCATCTCTGAATGTCCAAATGGCTGAATCTAGGTGGTGGTCAAGTAACGGTGTAGCTCAAAAAAATCCAGAAAAAAAATACCTTCAAGGACTGTATATCAGAAAAAAATATTAGTCCTGCTGTTGTAAAGATTTC
>JBCJKH010055968.1:0-30169 GCA_039877255.1 Loriculus beryllinus | reverse complement strand
AGAGTAGAGGGGCAGGATCACCTCCTTCGACCTGCTGGTCACGCTCCTTTTGATGCAGCCCAGGATACGGTTGGCTTGTTATCCAGAGAAGCAACAGACTAAGGATGCTGCTATACAGTTCTTTCCTAAAAGTCTGCAAACATGCAATCAAAACAAGACTCAACCAAATCTTTCCATATTTGGCAAATGGGAAACAAGAAATCTGTACTATTTTGGAGATGTGGATGAGAAAGAAAGGAAAACATCTCAGCTGAGAATGCTCAAAAGCATTTATCCAATTTTGAGAGGAACGAACATGTGATTATAGGGTTGTTTGTACTTCCACCAGCCATTCCTGCTGAGCACAAGGGTGCTGCAGAAAGGATACATGAATCTATTGTGTGAAAGAACACAGACTTGCACTTTCTGCCCTTCTTTTTCTATCCAGAATCTGCTGTCACCTTTCCCCATTTATGTTCCTCACCTCTGCCTCCCTTATACTATAATGTACAAGAAAATTCAATTTAAAAGGGAAGAACTGATCTGTTTTGTTTTCTGAAACTATGCTCAGTGGGATACTTGCGGTAACACCAAATTCCACTGGCTAGACAGGAATATGCTCTATAGATAGGAATATTCCTATCTATCTGATAAGAGTATGCTAGAAAACAAGTCATGGATTGGCAAATCCTCAAATATTTATGCATTGCTAGCATCACAGACACCACACACCTGGCATCAAATGGAACCAATGTTCTCTACCTTGCCAGAAAACAGAAATAAACCAGGAAAATCCCAAAGTATAGATGATCTTAAGGTCCTTTCCAACCCTAACTATTCTATGATTCTATTCTATGATTCTATGCCCTTCAAATCAAGACATATTATAGTGCCAAAGTGCACAATTTACAAGAACTTGTGTTCTCCATGATCTCTGAACTACAAAACCAGTGAAACAATATTCCCCAAAGACCCCACCTTAACACCACACCAAGACAAGAAAAATCATCCTGACATCATCCAGGAAGCAAAATATCTAAACTGATTTTCATAAAGGGGTTGTAAACAGCAAATTGCATGCACAAAAATTAATATTAGACTGCTCTATGGCCAGCTTAATTTTCTACTGAAAGCAAAAACAATAGTACAGAATTAAATCCATGTTTCTAGACTGCAAATGACAATTCATTTATTTCCTAAGTCTCTCCCTTGCAGGGGAACATCCTGCAGTGTCTTTTAATGCATCAAAGTTTTCAGTGAATGAGAAAAGGTTGTTTCACCAGCTTCACCAAAAGGCCACGGAAGATCATTTCTGATCTCAAGTTATAACGTGAAAGGATAAAAAGAGTGCTTATACATTGTCCAAAATGATAACCTACAACATACTGACTGACTCAGGTTTAGCCTCAATAAACAACTCTGAAAAGGTGAAGCTTGTGACAGTAAAGCCAAAACCTCCAAATATTTGAGGAAGTTGTTTCAGCAACAGCAGCTTCCTAGCAGCAGAGCTACAATAGCCAACTTGTCCATTTCATATCCATGTGACACTTTCAAAGTTCCCCATTCTAAGTGGCCTGTATGCAGGCTATGTACCAACAGGGACTGCTTGAGGAAAATTTGCTGCAGCAGCGTGGAAGACCCAGAGAGACGGGGAGGCATGGGCACAACGGCTCCTCAGAGCTGCTGTCTGGGGAGCTCCCACTGCACAGCTGTCCCTCACCCTCCTCACTGAATGGCAAGAGGGCTTATACTAGCAAGATGGAAACAGAAAGCTAGGACTAAAACGGTAAGACTGTGTTTTCAGTCTCAAAATAGGTAAACGAGCTTCTTCTTTGTTCAAATCCAAATGTAAGCATGCCCAGGCCACCTCTCCTGCTGTTTACCACAGGGCTTGCACCAATCACAGGTCCTGGCAGCTAAAGCCTTCTTCCCGAAATCCATGTTTCATGAACTTTTTATTGTGTTTCTATTAATAGCTTTCAAAAGTTAGAGGTTCATAATCGGAGTCCCTTTTTCTTAATCTCTTATACAAATAAGAAAATGAATAAGGAAAAATATTTTTATCAGAAACAGGTATCAAAAGACAAGACGCGGGAGAAGTGCTGAACATTTAAGGAGCTCACGCATTTTTAGGGAATCCAGCAGCAGCAAGCAGTCAGTGATAAAAGACAATAAATCTGATAAAACATAGCCACTCAAAACTTTTCAAATCCCAGCCTAGTAAAGCTTGGTCACTTACGTACCTGCAGGCCCTCTGCGATACACTGGCCTATCCCTGTGCCATACACTTCAACACGGGACGGGCAGAAGAAAACCAGATCACAAGTCATGCACATTTAAATGAAACACAGTTCTGGAAAGTGACTCTACACAGGAAGCAGAGGTGGTTTTTTGCCAACTTCTTGTGAGGCCTGGTCCCTTCCAGCTGCCAAGGCTGCAGCACCGGCCAGGAGCCTGGCTCTGCCAACAACTCGATGCCATGTATACTGACTGTGGATCGACTGCTCTCCAACAACCAAAACTGTGCTGCCGTGAAGTGTCTGCTACACATCTTCCTGCCAGGCTCAAGCCAGCCCATCAGAAATGCAGTGATGCACACCAGGAGACATTTTTCTCACAAAAGTGCTTTGATATGGACATGTGGACTCCATGTCCAAAGCCAAGCACAGACCTAATGCGGGACTAAGTGGGGTCTCAATCTTTCCGAAACTAGAACACATCAACCAAGCTCACTCAAGAAGCTGTTCCAATGGGAAGTAACAAACCAACAGGGAATCCAACAAAGCCTTTATGGGTGGGCACACTGGGGCAATGCAAGAAAGAAACCATTCTTCAGTTTCTCTCTCAGGTATGTTTGCCATTTCACTAGTTACACGGCAACTTAAGACAGATGTACCAACATCTGCCACTGGTTTAGCAAACTACAATCAGCAAAACACCCCAGAAAAAGGAAAACCAGTGCAACAGTGCTCCGTAAGTCTGTAAAGGGATCTACCCAATACTCTCGGGTGGCTACCCAAATCTTCAAGTATTTTTGTCCTTCTGGGAAACTAATTATTTCTGTCATTTCAGATTATCTTTCCTGATAGTTTTCAGCAATAGACGGAGAAATACAATTAAGAACTAGCCCCATGTAATACATACAGAGAAAAGAAAAATCTATTTCAAGATCTCCTCAAAGTACTACTAGAAGAGAAAAACCCTATACCTACTGTTCTGGGTTCAGCAGTAGCAGTCATTTTTTCTCCATCTTAGTAGCTGGTGCAGCGCTGTGGTTTTGACTTTCAGCCTGGGAACAGCGCTGATAACACCGATGTTTTTAGTTGCTGCTCAGTATTGTTTACTCTGACCAAGGACTTTGTGAGTCTCATGCTCTGCAGGGAAGAGGGGAAGCCGGGAGGAAGCAGAGACAGGACACCTGATCCAAACTAGCCAAAGAGGTATTCCATAACACAGCACATCATGCCCACTATATAAACTGTTTATATATAGGGGCAATTACTCGGAAGGGCTAGATCAGTGCTCGGGCCGGGCTCGGTATCAGTCAGCAGGTAGTGAGTGGCTGTATTCTCTTCCCTTGTTATTCCCCTTATCATTATTATTATTGGTGGTAGCAGCAGTGGTTTGTGTTATACCTTAGTTTCTGGGCTGTTCTTATCTCAGCCCGTTGGAGTTACACTCTTTTGATTCTCTTCCCCATCCCTCTGGGAGTGGGAGGAGGAAGGATCAGGGGCAGGACATTGCAGGACTTCTGAGCAAATCTGCACAAGATCTGTGATAACCTGATGTAATTTCTTTCTCCAAATGCAGAGCAGAAATAAGGGGTTTTTAACCTGGTTCTCTTCTTGTTTTCTCTTGTAGCTAGACTGCTGTGGTCTTACAGGAGTTCTGGAGCAGCAGTTCATGGACACCTGCCCAAAGAAGAGCATTCTTGAGTCTCTTTCTGTAGTGGTAAGGCATGACTTACTTCAACAGTTCTGCCTAATGAGTAGAATGCTAAACATGTATCTGAGTAAACCCTTCTAGTCCTTGGGGAAGTACCCATATTGCACTTAGCAACTTAGGTCTATCCTCAGTCTGGTTGTGGAAAATCAACATACTGTTACTATGGAAAGAACAAGCAGAGTCAGCAGGAAATCTGAACTTACACAGGACGTGTATGGTGTATGTGTCATTGGGCTTGCTAGAGGGATGGACAGCATACGACTTCACTTAAAAAACAAAAAAAGGCTAGAAAGCTCTCATCCTGGCTGCTCCTATGCCAGAGCAACTTCCTGGTGCTACATGGCAGCTGCTGCCTCCCTTCTTGGCTAGGGAGCATGAGGTAGGAGCAGGTCTGAAGGGGAAAAGGGAGAGTAATGCACTGGTGACCTGTTGAGTATGTCACTGTGAAGTCAATTCTCTATTATGAGTCCCCTGTTGAAATAATTGCTGCAAAGGTGTCTGTATGCCATAGCTGTCTGTGGCATCTTGTATAGTTCCTAACTACCCCTTTTCCTCTTTCTTGTTGCTTTTACTTCATGCCTGTATGAGTCGTCCTGTAGAAATAAGTTTCTTATGATGCAGGAATTCAAGTTAGTGACTTAATTTGGGTTTTTTTTTCCATATTACTTGTGCTGCAGATGTTTTTTTGTTGTTCCTTTTGCTGCAGATGATTTTGTGCCTTCAAATAACTGACCAAATGAAACACTTCAAATCTGTATTTAGACTATTTTTAGTCTTGTCAATACAGTCTGCTATGAGTTAGCCTATGTGGAAGTAGCTGAGACAGCATGCAGGTTTTATTGGTTGGCTTTATTCTGCTAAGTGTGTTTAAATTTCATCTGTTGGCTTCATCTTGTGGTTTGTTTATGGCCTAGTCTCAACTGTAGAAAAACAGTATGTAGACTGTGAGATTAAAGGGATGTGATGGTGTGGCTCATCTGTGTGCCTCTACGATGCTGTATTGATATTCTGACTTAACTGAGTAATTCTGACCAGTATATCCCTTTAAGACTTGATTCAGTCTTTCCTTTTGGACTGTATAAGGGACAACTAAAGAGAAAAGCTTTCAGCAGCTCACTGTAGCCTTCTGCTGGAGTAAGTAGGACAGGAGTTGGGATGAGACTTTTACCAGCTACCAGGCTTGTAAAGATTTAGACCTTTGTAAAAGTTCCTTGCCGTTTTCCTTGGCTACCATATGTCTTTGCTGGGGGGAGGATTGTACTTGGGTTTTCTAGTTGCAGTGGTAATTCACTGTGGCAAGAGCTTCAAACTGGCGTCTCTATGAAAGTACACACAGCTTAGCATGTATGCCTGCACTTCAAGAAATCCTGTCATTACCATGTCTGGAAAATTACAATAGCAATTGGAAATATCAAGAGTGGCTTCAGTCTGTTTCAGGAAGGGCTGAGCAATACAGCAACTTAAATGATGACAGCCAGTAGTAACAAGCCAGTTCTAGTACAACTGGTGTTGGTCCTGATCTACCTGATCAAGGGAATCCTGCTGTAGCCAAGGCACAGTCAAGAAGTTTAGGTACTTGAAGAGTAGAGTTACTTCTCCAGGTCGTGTTGTAACATCCCTGGGTCTTTAAAGATTAAGAGAAAATTTCTTCACAGAGAGAGTGCTCAGACATTGGAACAGGCTGCGCAGGGCAGTGGTGGAGTTCATGGAAGTTTTCACAAGCCATGTAGATGAGGCCCTCAGTGAGACGGTTTAGTGGTGGCCTTGGCAGTCTTGGGGTAATGGTTGGACTTCATCTTAAAGGTCTTTTCCAACCTAGTTGATTCTATGTGGAAAATAAAGGCCAGTCCAGAGCATTTTTCAGTCTTCATCTCTAATGCAAGCAGACTTGGTTGAAGGTGTAGCATCAGTTGGCAGGCTCAAGCTCAAACAAGCAAGCAGGAATGACCCTCCTGTATGTATGAAACACTAATGAATGGTCTGTTTCTTTTCAGTCATGCCCTGCTGCCATTGATGATGTCTTCAATTCAAAATTGAATGTGATTGGAGCAGTTGGCCTGGGCATTGCTATAATAATGGTGAGTTTTCAGATTATTTAAAGGGTAGTTGTGTGGCCAAAGGATACTTGCAGTACAAGTCTGTTGAACAGTGCCTGACATGGCAGCCTATAAGCCTATTCCGGTAATGACAAGTACCAGCAGGACTAGGGTGTGTACTGCAGGGCCCTGAGGCAGCACAGAGGGTTGGGTGTCTTGGACCTCCTGGCTTCTGCTTTGGATTAAGATCTGCCTGCTTGTAGTTTTAGTAATGGTGAAGTTATCAGTAGTGTATGTGTGTGTATAAATACAGGGTGAATATGTATGGGTCATGTTGCCAGCCCACTTAATATCTCTTGGGAATCCTTGCCTTTTTTGTTCTTTTAGAACTATTAAGGATCTGCTAGAGAACTGAAATAACAGTGCTAGTAAGAAAATGAAAACATTTTTGTTTTACTTCTCTGGAGGAAAGTATGACATGGATGTGAATCTGCTGGGATGATCAAAGACTTTTTAGGAGATAGTGGTTTATAGCTGTCTATTTTGAAGTACTGAGCATGAAGGGGATTCATGAGGAGTGAAATTTGAGGGTGGAGAGGAAGGGAGAAGGGACATGAATTGCAGAATAGAGTCTTAACATAGCTACTTTTCCCAGACCGCAGGCTATGCTTGTCCCCATGTTGACAGAAGAATGCATTTTGGTCCTCCAGTTTCTAATGTGGTTGTTTTCTTTACAGATTTTCGGCATGATATTCAGTATGGTTCTCTGCTGTGCTATCCGCAGAAACCGAGAAATGGTTTAAGAGCTTAAAAACCCAAGACTGCTGCACTATAAAATCTGTCATTAACTTTAGCATTCTGAAAGCATTTCTAAAAAGTTATATATTTGTTACCTTTTTAATGCTTTATTTGGTACTGATGTAGGTTTGCTTTTTGTTATAGGTTTAAATGATAAAGATATATCTGACTCAAGACAAATATTGTACATAAAATATCTGACTTTCTTGAAACTTACATAATTTGGATGTAATTTATGTTGGAGACAATTTGATACTTAATAAAGAATAAGATCTATTGTGTGTTTGGGGGAGATGAGGTTTTACTATGCTTATTAATCATTATTTGATGTGTAGCATGGAGTCGAACTTTCATAATGTGTCAAGTGTTAAATCACTAGGGCTTCAGTAGAAAGCAGGAAATAACTCCTATGCCAATGCCATATTTGAAGGGGATTCCAAGGAATGGAAGACTACTGTATGAGCATGTTTGGGAAGGTGTTGTCATTTTCCTTTCCTTGGTGTGTGTGAACAAAAGTAGCTCTTAATCAAACACCTAAAATGTTACTGCCTTAACATTTTTACTGTTCTTTTTATGCAGGGTGGCAAAGGATGACTGTTGCGGTGGTGATATGCAGGCAGTGCATACTTTGTGCTTGGATACAAACAGGCTGGGTTCTACCCTGGAGCCAGCTGGGCTGCTTTCTTCTATCAGCCTGTCTGCTGACATAACTGTGTCCCCTGGCATCTGACATAGCCTCAGTCCCTTGGCAAGGCAGATTCCCATAGTGTGATGCTCAGGACTTTTCTCAGTGGCTGGCTTTGTGCTTTGTTTCTCCAAAGCCCCAGTGAATTACAGTCTCAAGAGCTTACAGCACATGTGCCAAATCTCAGGTTTCCAAGTGGAAAAAAGAGTTGCATGAAAAAGTACAGCTCTGCAGTTGCTGCTTGCAGCAGCTAGAGCTGTAACTATCCTGTTTCAGTTTAAAAGTGGATATGGGAGAGAACAGAGAAAGTACTGTGGAATCTTTAGCCTAAAGAGTTGGCAATTTGTTCTCTGCTTCCACTCTAAATGTGTAAGTGTTGTTTGTCCCTCTAAAATAACCTTCTGGTGGAGGCTGCCTATGGACTCAGACCCTTACCAGCAAGTTGATACGCAATACCTGTGTCTGGTGTTCACCTACGGAAATATCTCAGCTGTGTTCCTAGGAGCTTCTTGTCTTTGTCCTTTAGGTACTACAAATGTCTATTAGTAGTCCTTGTTCCCATCTTTCTCTTGAAATTAGGTGGATATTTATTATGAGAAGCCTTAATTGTCGAGGGTCAGGCTCTGGTTGCAGCTCTGGACTAATGCATGAATGTATTGCCCACCTTTTGTGCTACACACTGTCACTTGTCTAGGGGTTGATGCAAAGCATACACCTCTCCTGTAATGTATTGTAGTGTTATGTGTTAATGAGGCCTTCTTAAAGTCTAGATTTCAAAAATGTCAAATGGTAATCATGTTTTTGTGTGTCTTGGATGGGAATGACTCCAGAAAGGCACTGATCTAACTTTCCTCCTTGGATATATGAGAGCACAGAGGGAAAAATCTAATCTAATATGGGACTTTGAGACCTACCATGGCCCTGAGCTCCTGCAGAACTGAGAAGTAGCTGCATTTCAGCTGTGCAATTCTGGGTGTGAAACTGAATCTGGCACCTGAAAAAGCTGGAGTGAATTGCTATCAAACATAATGGAAGTTTACTGCTGACTTTAATTACCCTTGGTTTTATTGCTCCATGATGGTTGGTGCTTGTGTTCAGGTTGCCAGCATCCAACATGACTCTAGCCCAGAACTAGTAGTGTTTGTCAGTGTCCAAGAAAATGCAATGGGTTCTAACTGTTATGGTGAGAATTAAGCTATACACTCAGCACCTCAGCTCACAAGATGGGTTTGGACGACAGCTGGAGGAAGCTCTCAAACTGAAATCCAGATTAACTGAATATACACAAGACTTAAGTTTATATCATCTGCTGTTGCTGTCTTCTACAGAAGCTGGATGGGGGCTTCCAGTGAGTTAGCTTTTACCTTGCAATACTCCTGCCTTAACAACAGTGTTTACTGCAGCACTTTATATATTTTGTGATGCCTGCCCCATTCTCCCCATGTGCTAAGTCCTACAGCCCAATTTTTAGCCCTTTTCTTTGAACATCACATGTGTGTAGGTTGGTGGGTTTTGAGTAACAAGCAGGTGAGCAAGTTGTGTTTTTATTGAAGAAGAGCTACTGTATATTACTTTCCTTTTAGCAAGAATGTGAACTACAGATTCAAAACATGGTTGCAGTCATCCTATGATCTGCAAGCAAGCCTGGAATGACTATTTCTCAGTAATGAATATTGAATTACATGATGAGAATTCTTACAAGTAGAGGCTGTGACCGAATTTCCTGAAGAATCTGGTTCTAAGCTATGGCAGCCCTAAGTTTGTGGCCATAGCACCGCCTGTCTGAGCAGGGAGCAAGTTTCTATCTTCAAGTAAGGTCAGTATTGTCATATTCTGCTACAGCTTCCTCAAGACTTAGTGAAGTAATACATAGAGGCTCAGATGTACAAAAGGAATAATAGATTTTTCTGTGAAGGAAGAATGGGGGAATTACAGTACAGAATGGGAAAACCTGTGTTTGGGACAATGTCAGAGTGGGCTTGTGGGATGTTTTTTCTTATGGATGTGCTGTGGCAGAAGTGACTAATGGTGGTGTAATGCTGGTGAAGGGAGCCAGGACACAGCAATGATCCCTGTTAGGAAGAGGTCTGTCTTGGGTTGGTGGGTCAGCAGAGAGGCAAGTACCAGTGCTTGAAAAATAAATAAAAATTGAGAGTAGGAAAAAATTATCCTAGAAGTGGGATGTAATGTCTGTTGGGAGGAACAGACAGGAGGAAGGAAAGCATACAATAGTATAAAATACTACTTTGACTTTTCTATGCCATCCTAGCTTCTCTATCCGTAAACAAAGGTGTAATGGTATTAGATTGCAAAGCCTGCCTGGAATGTGAGAAACCACTCCAGAAAGGCAAGGGGCTTAAAGAGCTTTATTTCCAAGCACAAGCAGACTTTGTCATTTAGCACAGGTGCTGCTGATCCTTTGTGCTAAACTTACTTAATGTAGCTGTGTTTTGTGGCCCAAGTGACACTATATATTGTACATCTATGTGACTTGTTTGTGGATAGCAAAGGGATCCCAAAACATTCGATGATCGGAGCAGTCCTAATCTAGATCCTTGGTTGGGTTGAGCTAGTAGAGATGACTGGTAGTAGGAGCAAGTCCTATGTTAGGCACTAACATAAGCCACCAGCTGTAATGCTGTCAAATGGATAGTTATGCAAAGATGGTATGAGATGCTGAAAGATGTGGGAAAGTGGCAGAGCACAGGCTGCTGCTGGGTTTTGGCTTGTGTAGGTGGGGACATATTGGTGAGCTCTTCACAGGGTTGCTCCAAGGTTGCTGTCAGTTGTGCCCCTTGCCTGCTGCTGTGAGGAAAACAAGGGTAGATAAAGCCAAACCTCTAAAGGATATGGCTATTTATACATTGTAAGCTAGCCAAGGACAGTAGCGGAAAAATAGAGTGTATGCAGAATATCGCAATTTGCACCAGGAAACAGTGTATCTGCTGTTGCAAGCTTATAAAATAAATGTTTGACTAAGGGGTGAGGACTTTACAGCTAAAGCCTGAGGAAGGCTGCATTTGGGGATCTCTAAGGCAGTTATGCCAGAAGGACTTTTTGGTTTGTTTGGTTTGTTTGTTTGTTGTTTTTTTTTTTTTTTGGGAGGGGGGTTGGTGGGTTTTTTGTTTGGTTTTGTTTTGGTTTGGGTTTTTGGTTGATTTGTTTTGTTTTGTTTTTTTACTGACTGCAAGATCAGAACTAGCCTACCTTGGAGTCTCAAAGCTAGCTGCTTGGATAGCAGTGGCAGGAGAGCATCGCCAAGGCAGGGCAAGCCTGCACAGGGACAGGCTTTATTGCTGGAAAACAGCTTCCTCCTTTACAGTGGAGCTGCAGAGGTCTTCTGTGGTAGAACATTGTCATTTTACAGGAATCCTAGCACACCAGCACTGTAATTGAGTACAGGGGAAAAAATGACAGCAGGTCCATGAACTGTGGGAAGGGTGTGGGATGTGGAAAAAGGTGACATTAATGGAAAGGAAGGTGTGAGCCGAACATATTTGTAGGAGAATAAAACCATCAGGCACATTAAAAACTTAAATTCATCACACCATCTTCTGAGTATGTTTCAGCAATTAATAGGCTTACTCATAAAGGGTGTAGAGAAGATGTATTTGCAGAAGGGGAGGATGTAGTTCCCTGCAGGGTAACTTCAAAAAGAGCTCCTAAAGGAATTGCTCCAGTGGACAAAAAAGCCTAAACTTACTTTACAGGCTATCTATCCCAGCCAGAGCTATACTGCACCCCTCCCCACCCCTCTGTAGAAAAGAATATGAAGTGCTTGCAGGCAGGTTTTTAGGACTTGAGTGTACATCTCTGTTGTTCTTGCTTTTCAGCTGAGTTTGTCAGTCTAAGCAGACTTTGCAATTGTTCTGAGGGAAGAGGAGGAAAACAGTGTGGGGCACTAAATCCTGGTGATGAGTCAGATGCAGTTTCCAATGGGGGAGGTGCTGTGTTGTTCAGGCTGTGCCCTGCCTTGTTTTCTTACAAGCTCTTAAGACAGGCACTTGCAAGCCTCTAGCTGTCAGCAGTGATAGAAGCAATGCAGGGCCTCTGTGTGCTTGCAGCACTCTTGGTTTCATCCTAATTTATTATTTTGTTTCACTGCCGGCCTGGTGCTGAGGCCGATAATACAAAGGTAGGTGCAGGCTGGAGGACCTTGGGTTGACATGGGTGTGTTGTGTAGTGCTGGAAGCTGACCCAGGAGACTTTCAACAGAGTAAACAAGTCCACGGAGGAATTGCTGCTGCTGCCGCTGCCCATGAGGGACATCCAGGGACAGAGCTGGTGTCCCTGGGTGCAAGTTGCTGTTTTAACTATGCCAGTGCAAGCACTAACTTAGCACGGCCCAAGCAGGTTTTTGTTGGGTTTCTATGTTTAGAGCAGGTGGTTGATGCTATGGCCAGTGTATAATTATGATGAATATAAAATAGCCATCTTTTCAGTTTCTGCCTGTTGCCAGCTCTAGGAAATGACCTAATTTGAACTGCCAGTAGTAAGGATCTTGAACCCTATCGAAAGTCACTTTAAAATGAACCTAGAACATCTAGACAGTTGTCAGATTCTGCTGGCAATGTTAAAAATAGGTTAGTGAGATTTTTCCACTGCTGGACACAGGCTCCCACATGTGTGGCTACCACCAAATGAATCCACAAGGCACCCATTCATGGCATCTTGAATGCTTCTCTTCTCTAGCTGCCTGCATGATGTTCAATAGTTATTCAGGCTGTGGCTGAGCAGTGACCTTTTATGCCTTGTTCTTAATGCTGGCCTTTAGTCCCTGACTTGCCATGCAATGGACCACTGTGCTTTCACTGCTCTTTCCCATTGGCAAAATCACTCTTTCATAAACACTACCATGGCAGGTCTGGCTCCATAAAAGGAGCTAGTCTCAAGATGCTGCCTCATGGCTGTGTATGAGGAAGGAATAGGGTGGAGAGGAGCTGGGAAAGTTGCACGGCAGGACAGGTTTTTCAGCTCTGCCTTAGTGCAGCCTGATGCAAGCTGCAACTCCAGTTTATGCCAGCACTGCCTCTGCTTGTGGGAAGATGGAGGAGTACCCAGCACCCCTTTCCAGCTCACAGCCTCACCTCAGTTCAGGTTTGTAATTAAAAGAATCGCTGTGAATGTTCTCTGTTGCTGTGATTTCTTGGTCCCCCTCCTTGCCTCAGTAACCTGAAGTATGGTTGCCCTCACGGTAGTATTTCAGGTCGCATACCACCATCAGCAGCCCAGCATGAGCTGAGGAGATACAGGGTTAGTGTACAGCAAGTAATGATATGTGACTATGTATATATATGTGACTATGTATATATGTGACTTGCAGGCTATTCAGGGCACAGAGTAAATGCAGACACATTGAAAGTGGCAATGGGTGTTCAATAAAGTTACTGGTTTGCGTCTTGTTAGAGGACTGGCCACTCCTTTGCAGTTCTGTGTGACTTTATCCTGCAGGAGAGTGAAGACAGAAAAATCAATATTGTTCAGGGATGTCAGTCTCTGTTTTCAGATGGAGTTTAATGGCTCCCATGTGCTGTGCCATGGTACAGGTTTGTTGCTATGCAGCACTGTGGCTGCCCTTGCTAGGCCTATGAGGAGGAAAAGCAGAGAAGGGGCCAAGTTCATGTTAGCCGCTACTGTGTGCCATTCTTTGATGGGCTTTACCAGTATATTTGCAGAAGTTTTTATATCACAAGGCTGAGCAGGGACACGTCATGTGTTTCACCAGCTGAGATGAAAAAATGCTGACCTGTTCTTTGTCCGGTCACACTCTTACCATAGCTGTCTTTGTTTCAAGATGAGAAATTGCTTTATTTGCAGTGTGAGTCCTAGGGGCACCTTCTTATCATGTTTTACAGGACTAAGAAACAGTCTGCATGCTTTAATTTTTGCATCAGAGGCTGTAATAATCTCTAAAATAGGCAAGCAGTAAAGCTTACAGAGAATTTGGATCATAAAACTGCCCAATTTAGATGGGACCTCAGGTGGTCGAACCTCCTGTTCTGAGCAGGGTCAGCCATGAAGTCAGACCAGGTTACTCAGGACTTAACCTCACCTGATCTTGAAAACCTCCAAGGATGGAAACCATGCAGCCTCTTAGGGCAGTCTGGTCCACTGCTTGGCTTTGCTTTGGCTTTTCTAGCAGGAGAGTTTCTCCTTAAGAGCTTGCAGTTGTTTCAACCTATGCTTGTTGTCTCGCCATGTTGAGGAGCCTAGCTCTGTCTTTCTGATCATCTCCTCAGAGCCACTAGAAGGCTGCCATTAGCCCTCTACCAAAGTCTTCTCTTCTCCAGGTCAAACAAGCCCTGTAACCCCAGCATCTTCTCAGAGGGTCCATGCTCTATCCAGCATGCTGACCATCTTCCTAGTCCTCCTCCAAGCTTGCTCCAGTTTGTCAGTGCTTTTCTGATACTGGAGAAGGATAAAACTGGTCACAATGGTCTGGATGCAGGCTAAGGAGTGCCAGCAAACAGGAGGTAATCACTTCCCTTGAGCCATTGATTCTGCTCCTGCTAATGGAACCCAGGATGCTGTTGGCCTTCATCACTACTGGGATACACTCTCAGGTCATAATTCAGCTTGCAGCCTGCACAGCTGCCACCCAACTCCTCACCAAGGGCCTTTTCAGCAGAGGTGGTCCCCAGCCTTGTCAGTCTTCAGTCTGCACTGTTGCTATGGGGTTATTTCTTCCTTGATGCAAGACTTTGCAGTAATTTAATTCCCTAAGGTATCTGTTGGCCACGGACTATCTCCAGCTTGGGTAGCTGTCTGGACAACAGCTCTGATTGCAAGTGTATTGACCAGCCTCCCTGCAGCTGGGAGGAGAGTGGTCTCCATCCCCTCTTTCTTGATACAGATGTTAAATAGGACAGTTTCTTGCAGGCACCTTGTGCCTTTTTCCACACCTGGAACCTTGCCCTGGTTGTGAGATATCCAAAGGTCTATTTCTGACAGAAACAAATACACTAAATGTGTGGAAAATACCTAACCACTTTTGTGGGGAAATCTTCAAGACTTACCTTCCACATAGGGTGGTTGCCTGAAAAACATCATCATGGCCATGGCTTTTGTTCTGCTGCTTTCAGAAGAGTCTGTGCCCTTGGCGCTCCCTTGGGATGCTCTGGCCTGATAGTAGCCAAGGTTAGAAGAGCAATCAGCAGTTTCTTTGGTATGTTGTGAAGTATTTTGTGGGTTTGTGAAGGATAGCATGACTATCCTTAAGGACTTTATTGTGGAAAAGGAAACAAAACAAGGTGGAAATAGGGCAGAAAGCTGAGCAACCAGTAAGCATGCCACTTGGCAAGTCTTTCCCTTCAAGAACTGCTAATTCCACAAGCCAAGGTCCGCTAGAATGTACGCTTCCCCTCTTTGTGAGGGCCAGCTTGGCTCCACCCTTGACTTGGCACTTCAGTGAGCTGACTTTTGCTGCCATCAGTTTCCCCTCCTGAGCCTGTTGGTGTATTTTGCAAGCCACTTCTTCGCTTTTCCAGCCATGTGGATGCAAATAACCACATCCCTTCCCAGAACAGTGAGCCCTGTGCTCACTGCTCATGGCATCTTCTCACACCATGAGAGGAGCTCTCCTTCCTCTGGCAAACATCCTGAGTTATTCCAGGGGAAGATTTCTATTAAAAAGTGTAGGTATCCCTTGTATAAGCATTTTGGTTTACAATGTGTGCCCCATTTACCTGTAAAATCAGCCCTACAGCTGGTACTAGCTATTCCTCTGTGCTCTTTGTGCTCAGACCCTGGCACTTTATCACTGCCAGAGTTCAAGTGTCTGGGCTAAAACTTTCTATGCCGCCTGCCTCAAGTTGAATGGGTTTTTTGTGAGTACTGAAGTATCAGCAAATAGAGTTGAGTCGTTGCCAACAATGAGCTTGGAGGAAAAAATGTTGTTTTGCCAATGTTTAAGAAAAAATAGCAACCAGTTATCTGAAGCACAGCCTCTGTTCTGGAGGCAGTGCCTGGGAGTTGTGGATGCCTTTGCTTTTTGTTAGAGATGTGCCTATGGCTTTTTAGAAAGAAGCACAAAAGTGTAAGCTTGTCGGAGATAACCTTCACCTGGAGGTGAGCCCACAAAAATGACTGGCCACCTAAGCATGTCCCTAAGGGACTGACAATGCAAAGCTCAAAAGCTTCACCCACACTTGGTCCCACACACACCTAAAATCCATAGACAGTGATCAGGTTTCTCCTGGGAATGAGATCTGTGCTGTAATGCAAACCCAGCTCTGTCAGCCTGGCCAGGGCTCGGCTGGGCGGTGCTTGCCTCGGGCTGCCCCCAGGAGAAGATGGCCTCACCTGCCCCGCTGGGAGGGCCTCTCCTGTGGGGGAAGGTCTTTCCTGGATGCTTACAGACATCTGTGGCACACCTGGAGATAGGATGTGGTGTAAAGACTCCAGAAGCAAATGTTTTCAGGGACACAACAGGAGGAAGAGCTCTTTTATACAACAGACTCCCCAGGAGCCCCTTCTCAGCCTTGGGAATGCAACCCGCCATCCTCCGCACCCATCTCTAGGTGAGGGCCCAAATTACCTCTGCATGTTGCATGTTGGGTAGAGAAGAGGGCTTTCTTAGTCTTCTTGAACCCACAGCACACCTCTGCCATCTGCTTTGTGCAGGAGGAACACATACTGAAACCTGAAAGCACCAGACCTGGTGCAGCCCAACTGTAGGCACCACAAGGCACCCGGGCTACTGAAACATGTCCTGAGGTACCAGTCTTTCCAGCACACCTGCAAATAGCCGTGTACTCCTGTATGCTGCCTCTAGTTGGACAACACCCTGCGAATCTGATTGTTTCATGCGGGTTCACCTCATCTTTTCCCCTGGCACCCTCAGGCTTCACAACGAAAGGCAAACAGAATGTATCTAGCAAGGAACGTCCTTGGGGGGAGTGTGGGAACAAAAGGGTGCCAGTAAAGGAGACATAAAAGGCAATCATGGTCAGTGGTTAACTTGCCTTATCCTCCCCCAGTGCTCCCAGCCTGGTGCCCAGGCATTGCTCTAACCCAGAGTGCCGTGCTCCACGGTGGTTTGGAGATAGTCCCATCAAAAGAGACAGGCTTTTTGGATCTTACTGGCATCCCAGCTGCCCAGCTCTTCATCTCAGGAGGTATTTGCTGTGTAAAACCTACTGATCTAGTTCTGGGTGCCCTGGTAGGCAGCCTTGGAGTTTTATCTCTAGTCAGCCCTCCTGGTTAACTGGTTCATGTTAATTCTCTCAGCTTGATGCTAAACACTCCATGGAAGGCTTCACAGGCCCACGTTGTAAAACATGCTGTCTTGGGTGTGTGGCCAAGCTCCTGTAGAAACTGCACATGACACAACAGCGAAACATGCCAGGTGATGCAGAAACTTCTTGCTGTGTTGCAGCTACGAGAGCAGGTTTTCTCATGCCCACGCTTCCATTGTTGTTGTGGTGTTGCTATATGCAGGACAGCTTGGTGCTCAGTGAGACATGTGAATTCACAGCTCAGTGGTTGTGGCACTTCCTGGAGCTGGGAGAAGAGAAGGAGTAGTTCCAAAAGCACTTATGCATTTTACACAGTGACCTCTTTTATAAGGAAACAGCACAGCCAGGCCTTTGCATCCCCAGGATGGTACATGAGGGTTTGATCCTCCCTTTGGGACTGTTCTGATTTTCCTTGTTTTGTTCCAACAGGTAAATGAAAAATCCCAGAGCAGCCAGTGACCTCTTCCTTTGTGCCAGTCCTTAAATCTACCCATGCCTTATATGCTGAGCAAGATGTGTTATAGTGTGGGATATTCCTTTGGTCAACTGGTGTCAGTTATCCAGGTTGTGTCTCCTCCCAGCTTCTTGTGCATCCCCAGACTGGGGTGGCGAGAGGCAGAAAAGGCCTTGGCTCTGTGCAAGCGCTGCTCAGCAATGACTAAAACATCCCTGTGTTATCAACACTGTTTCCTGCATAAATCAAAACGGCCCCATGCAAGCTATAACGAAGAAATTAATTCTATCCCAGCCAAAACCAGCACAATTGCACTATAGCTCTTGCAAGATTTGTGCTTCCCTTTTGGTGGAAGTTTGGAGGCTCTAATGAACAAATCAAGGAGCTCAAGGGAGAGAAAGAATATTCTTGTGATGAAAATAACCTTGATTCGGGCCCAAAGTGATGTGAGGCAAGGCACACAGTTGGGCTCTTTCTGTACTATTTTCTGAGTTCACTTGGTAGAGTGCTTTTAGCTTTGCTGGGATCCTGGGCCCACATGGCAACAGTTGCAGTCTGTAAGACCCATGGGTTGCAAAACATTGCTCCTCCTTACCAATTATGCCTCTATTGTCTCAATCAATTGCTGGTACCTATTTCTGGTACCAGCTTAAACATTTCTGGGCCTGAGCTCCCAAGCTGTAAAGCAAGGGTGTAGAAGAGAATTGTAATAATGCCTCCTATTCCTGCAGGGTGTTATGTGAGTACATTCATGTTTGTGAGACAGTCACAAACAATACTGATGAGCATCATCAAAAGGCAACATGGAAATTATTAACTACTCTGTGGGAAATTAGGAGTTCATGAAGTAAATATTGTCCCAGTCACACACTGGCTGAAAAGACTAAAAAAATCCAAATTACTACCTACCTACTCACTGGTTGAGACAGAAGTTGTGAGCTAAAAATAGGGCTTAATTACAAGATCATGTATGCATAGGCACAAAAGAGACTGAATATAAGTTACACCTTCATAGCAGCATTTGCTAATGAATGCTCAGCTCTAGTAACTGAAATATTTTTCTACGTTTTTTCTTTATAATATGCTATTCTACTCTCTAAATAGTGACTATACAAGGCCCTGTTACTGCTGCCTGTCTCTGGCTGCACAGCAGCTACACTTTGTGTAACGCTGGGGTTTGTTTTCTGCCTGCCAGCTCTGTTTCAAGTAGGGTATTTTCCATTTTGTATGCAATTGCCAGTAAGGAAAGTCCTAGAGAATTCCATGCGTGCCTCTGCACTCCCTCCAGATAGCAGCTCCTTTTTATGTTAGTGAAGTTATTTTGGGGCTAATTTTGTGCAAATACCTTTGAAGGCAAAAGCTGCTCCTGAACCAGGCACCTAACTTGGATAGTGCATGGGCTCAGAGTGCCTTGTTCTTTTCCTCCTGGCTAGGTTGGGGTTTGCAGATCCAGTTAAGTTACACAGAAACTATTCTCAGTTTAGTGTTTTATTCAGCAGCATCACATTTATACAGTCACTTTTCAGAGCAAACAGGGAATTCCCTCTCTTCCTCCTCCTTGTGATTTCTCTGGGCTTCCAGCCCCTCAGTGGAGTAGGACAAAGGGAGGGTGTTGGTGTAGAGCCTGTCCAGCAGCACACTTATTTACCAAGAGCCTTGCCTGTGGGAGGAGTCCTGCCCACCAGACTGGAACCCGTTCAGGCTCCAGAGCAAATGCTCCGTAAACCAGCTTTCACTAAAGCCAAGCCTGCGCGATCATTGCCAACATCAGCAAAAGGGTGCTTTAAATCCCTGTAGGATTTGGTGACCTTCCTCCAGGCTGGAGGGAAGCAACTCTCCCTGCCTTGATTATCACAGATGTCATCATCCTCCTCTCAAGATGCCAGAGATACTGCAGGGGACCCTCTGCTTTAAAATAGCCTAGTATCCTCTAGCAGAGGAACAGTACTGCTGCATCATGTCCTGCAGCACCTGCACCCACACCTCCAGGCTGCAAGCCCCATCCACCCAACCAGGCTGCCTCTGGCTAGAGGCAGAAGCTGTTTCATTTCACAAGGAATTAAATCAGACAGGAATTAATCCTGTTTCCCACTTCACTCCTCATCTGTAGCCACTTTGACTGGCCAAGTGCTGTGATGGGATGCAGCTGGGCACTGACAGTCCTAACACAATTTGGGGGTCCCACCAGCCTTTCCCCCTCCCTGCCCACAGCATCCTGCTACAGGTTGGATTAAGCCATGCTGGCTCCCCTTCTGCTGCCCACCCATGCCTCTGATCCTCTTCCAACTTCACCCTCTCTTTTCCACCTTCACTCAGTTTCTTTGTAGCTACATTCAAGAGAGACACTATTCCTGTAAAGTATTACTCACTGTTTCCCCCAGGCAGACGCTCTCACTGGGAGCAGTCTGGCACGGCAGGGTAAGCTTCCCCTGTAGAAAGGCAGGGAGATGGGGATTCCCTTCCCATTTCCTCCCTTTGTAGACAAAGTTTAAACCATTGTTTTAAATTAGTGGAATGACTCGGTAAAACAGCTCTGGCAGGGTGGGGAGCCTAGTTTGGAAAAGAAGAAAAGAAGTAAAAGGCAGTGACTTTTGCTTATGATACACTGGATGCTATTCAGTCATGAGTACACAAAGGGCTTTTCTTCCTGAGCCATTAACTAAATGAATCAGCAGACAGCATGCCCCCAGATGCGCTGTTCTTCAGTGTTTCTGGAATCACATCTTAGCTGTACTCTGGTACAGGAGCACGGCACAAACAGGAAGGTGCTTTTCCACATGCTGTAAAAATAAACTGTGACTCTTCTGCGGGCAAACAGCAAACAGAAAATTATGGGAAACATCTTCAGCCTTTGTTGCTGCCAGCAGTGTGAATGTAAACAACCCAGCTGCAGGAACCAGCTGCCAATGTGTGTGGGATGGGGAGCAGCAACCTGTGGCCTCCCTGCACATAGCCATGCAGCCCTGAAGCTGCGGCACTGGCTGTGCACATCTCAGCTCTCACAGAGTATTGGAGGGGTGTGATGAGAGGACAACAGCCTTGGCAGGTGGAGCTGCGGGTGCTGGAATGCAGCTCCTTGTGGTAGTCTCACTAGCTCCCCAGGGAGGAGCTCCAGCCAGCCACCACCCCAACACTGGAGCACAGAGCCTGGATGCTGTGGGCATCCTCCTCTCAATAACAGTCTCCAAGTAACCTTTATTTTGGCTCATTCTTCCCAAAAAAGGTTCAAATTAAGTAGGTGCCCAGAGGCTGATGGCTTACCAGAAGGGCTCCTGTGGCATCAACATGGTCTCAGTCAGACTGAAGTGCTCCTCAGTGAGATGCAAAGATGAGCTCAGAGGGTGGGTGTGTAATACCCACAGCATGCTGATCCCAGCATGAAAATACAAAGGAGAGATTTAAAAAGATGGCTGGCAGACTCTCAGGCTCAACTCATGTTTCTGCCAGCACAGACTGCTGCAGGACCACCAGGTAGCCTGAAGCCCCCAGGTGACTCATGGAATAAAAACTGCAGTGGCACAGCTGGAGGAGATGCCAGGCAGCAGCACCAGTGAGATTGCATGGACACAAACACATCTGTAATGAGCCAGAGCTGCTTGGGCCTCAGCATTCCCACCACTGCCTGAACACAACCACATCATGCCTTCACACATCTGTTTCCTTCCCTCTTTCTTATTATTACCTCCCCTTGATGCTCTCTGTTTTTTCCTCTGACCACCTCCCAGCACAATTTCTGCACTCCTCAGTGCTTACAGGAGTTCAAAACGAGGCTCTGGCCAGTCATCACTGATCACAATATTTTGATTTACAACACCTGGAGCTGCATGGCACAAGGAAAAGCCTGGGCAAAAATGGAGGGTGCCCAGCCTTTGTCTGAACCTCCAGGCAGGCAGGGAGGTAGGTGGGACTTCATACAAAAAATCTCCACCCAACTTCCCCAAGCAATTGGGCTGAGGAGAAGCAGCTGTGTGATCTCCCTGTTAAAAGTAAAGGAGAAAGACAAGGATGGAATCACTTTCCCATAGAAGAAATGATTCTCCTACCCACAGACTATGTGGGTGCTTGTTCCTTAGCCCATCTGTTGGAGCAAGGAGTGCTGGAAGAGCTGGGCTCCCTCTCTGCCCCAGGACCAGAAGGAGAGGTGGACTTCAGAGGTACTTTGCAGGTAAAACAAGCTGCAGCTTTTTCTCTGTTTTCACACTTTGTTCATAATTCCTGAAAAGAAATCAAAGGAGCAATTTCACCCCCTTGTTCTAAGTGCTGTAAAAACATACAGTGAGCACAAGGGCACAGGAAGTATCCCAGGAGGATGGCTTATATGCCTGTGTAACTGGAGCCTTTAAGCTCCTGGCTATTTACAGCTGCCTTGCCATAAAATCAAGCACTTTTCCACAGTTCATTTCTTTAGCAGGCTGCTGTCAGAACCCTGGTCTCTGTGAAGCTGTTGGCTTAATGCCAAGATTTACCAACCCTTGTCTGATGGGACCACTCCAATATGGGCACATGAGACATACAAGAAGACTGAGGATGTGTCCTGGATTCCTCCAGTGTTGGAGGACTGTGCAGCCTCATCGGGTAGCTTTATTATTGGTTCTGAAGGTATGATTATCATTACACCAAATGATGTTTCACAGGTGTTTCCATGCTCATCAGCATTTAGCTATGAAAATGGATGCCACTGTCAGATAATAGATTGGGGTTTGTGCTTTTGGGGTTTCTAAATTGTTCTTGTGCTTAGCACAGCTACTAAGGAAAAAAACCCACATCATTTACCATTCAACAATAGATTATTTTCTCATGCTATTTGTAGTAATCTTTATAATATGCAATGCAAAAAATACCTTGGGTATTTCAACAGCTATACTGAATAAATGTTGATACTTTCTAAATGTTGGTAGCTTTACAGAAACTAAAAAGCCTGTAAGAAAATATTTCTCTTTTTGACTAAAACCAAAGAGTTTGTTCATGAGATTTTATGGTTTTTTACCACATAAAACAGGACTTGTTTGTATAAAATAATGTCTCCTTGCTGGCTAAGGCACACAGGAGAAGGTTAATATACCAAATTTACCCATTTATACATCACGTATTTAGAAGTAGCAGTAGATAAGAAGACAGCCTAAGAAAGCTGGGGCTGTTCAGCCTGGAGAAGAGAAGCTGCATGGAGACCTCATAGCAGTCTTCCAGTATCTGAAACAATGCCAGAGAGGGATTCTTTGTCAGGGACTGCAGTGGTAGGACAAAAGGTAATGGACTTAAACTTAAACAGGGGAAGTTCAGGTTAGACATAAGGAAGAAGTTCTTACCTGTGAAGATGGTGAGGCACTGGAACAGGTTGCTGATGGAAGTGGTGAATGCTCCATGCCTGGCAGTGTTCAAGGCCAGGTTGTACAGAGCCTTGAGCGACATGCTCTAGGGTGAGGCAGGGGGGTTGGAACTAGATGGTCTCAAGGTCCTTTCCCACCCAAACCAGTCTATGATTCTATGAAGGTTAACAAATTAATTATTATGTTAAAATTTTAACAACAGTTTTAAATAACAACTTAAATTACTTTTTTAAAATAACAATTTTAATTGTTAGAATATACCATATAGAGTACAGATGTGCATATGAGCATGTATGTGTGTGTACTGCTCAGCTGAACAGCTGTGCTTTGGTAACCGGGCAAAACCTTACAGTGGCTTTTCTTCCGTGGAAACGTGCTTGCAACAATATCCTCACTCTTGTTTCCAGTCTTGCAACAATGGTACTGAGTTAGTCTGACACAAATACACAAATCCAGGATTTGGCTTTCCACCTTGTAAACCTCTTTGTTAATTAGGAAAAGCCACAGCAGTACTCAATAGCACACACACAGCCATATCTATTTGCATCAAGTCTGACTCCCTTCAAAATTCTGACTCCTTGGCTTGGTACTTCCAATTAAAATTACAATAGAGAGGCAAAACAGTTCTTCACTTTGAAAGAGGAGATTCCACAGTCAGAAAGCCATGGCATTTTGAATTTTGATCCTGCCACCCTAACGAAGTGAGCCTTCTTGAGACTTCAGCTACAAAGGAAAGAGCTAATAGAAGCACACAGGGGCCTCAACCCAAGGTGTCTGCGCAACATGTATGTAATTCCACTAAAATTAAGCTGCACAAGGAGACTAAGGAGTGATGTGATTCCAAGGTACTAGTGCACTGTGTATTGCAGGTGTAATAGAAAGGCTAACACAACTGTGCAAGCCTCTTCACCTTGGTGGGATACCTGGCACGTATCAAGGGCTGTCACTGCTTCTGCCAGTGTCAGCACCAGGGGAAAAAAGCAAGCTGCATACCTTTGGAGTAGCTTAACCTTGCTCCAGTAACCTCAGTGGACCCACAGAAAGGATTAATCCAGCCCTTTGTGTACTCTCAGGTACACACCCTTCAGCTGTTAACAGTGGTAGGAAAGAAATCTCAGTTCAAAACTTCAAACCCGACTGAACTTGCCAAGTTTAAGGTACAAGCGTGGAAACCAATCAGACCATTCCACTCAAACTGCTCCCAGAGAAGCCTACATTTTATCCAAAAGCTTGAACACAGAAGATTTTCCATTTCAAAAATCTCTCTCTGCTCATTCAGTCTCTAAACTTCCTAAGATTGTATCACATAGCCCTTAGTGATCCTGAATGTCCAAATGACATGGCAATGTCATGGGCAGAATAAGCAAGCTGGCTGCATGGCTCTGCCACCAGACAACAGCGAAAAGGCATATTTCTTAAAGTTTCTCAAAAAACACCCTAAATTAGTTTTTTTTCTTTAAGAGGAGGGTCAGGAAGGGATGGACAAGCTGGCGTTCTGTTGTTGGTTTTGCCCTCTTCATCTTTTGGAAGGATTAGGTTTGGATCCAGGCAAGATTCATAGCTAGCCTCAGCTATGAGGAATTCTGCCATTGGCACCACTAGCAGTTTTCAGAGTGCATTTGTAATTGCAATGAAAACTCCTATTCACACCTCTTGGAAATATTGGTTTAGGCTGTTCAGCTGTGGATGAGTGAAACAAGTGTGAACTAATGCACATTCCCCACCGATCCTCAGCTTGTTACAGACAAGAATAAACTTCTGCTCTAGGAAATGGAAATTCCAGAATCTCTACACAAATTTGTATATTCGTGAAATAAATCTGTCCCTCACTATGTTACTTAGTCTTCAGCCACTGTCAAACAGGGTTTTACAAGACATGGGAGAAAGAAAAAGGAGAGGAGCAGCAGCATTCAGCTCCTGCCAGACACTATGAATACACTACAAAGAAACTGAAACAAAAGACCTGGTAAAGCTTAATTTCACAAGGTACAAAAGAGGCACCCACATCACTGTAAATATAAAAATCGTAGAATCACAGAACGATTTGGGTTGGAAGGGACCTCAAATATCATCCATTTCTAAAACCCTGCCATACAAAGTTTTCACTTAATTAACAACAGCCCTCAGTGGGAACTGCTCCCAAAAAGGAGCTGGCAGAAGCATGGTCCACATGGAGCTACTCTTGCTGACAAAGCCTGCCAGCTGCAGTCCATAGGGTTTGGGAAGCCTTCACATCTTCACAGTGTGGGTCACAACTCCCAAGCCAAATGCAAAACAAGACCGTCTAACCATCTAGGTGGTCTAGCCTTACAGACCACCTAACTTAGTCATTATGGTGATTCACACAACTGTTCATGTGGAAAGGTATTAGAAAGCCATGGCAGCATATTGGGTGGTTTAAGGCATTACACTGGGAAAAAGAGCCGTGAAGGCATCCCAACCTCTTTTAGTCCCTTCAGTGTTACTCTGCCATGGCTGCAATGATGGCAGGACCCAGCTTTGTGCACACCTCGCAGCACACAGCTGAAGATGCACGTATCTGCCAGTGTCCCAATACTGCCACTAGCAAATGACCATAAACTTTTTTGATATACAGCTTCATTTAAGAAATCTTGCAAGTCTGATTCTAATTTATGGTAGTAGAGAAGATGGTGCTTGCATTCTTAAAATAAAATTATCACTTATGGAAACAAAGTCAGCTTCTGTGGCAAAAGATCACTATTTTTTATTGACAATACACAAGGACTGTCTTTTCAGTCCAAGCAAGGTGTTAAGAAGTCACCAATTAAATGCTACTCTTTTCAGTAAAGAAAGGACTGTATAAAATTCACTTCAAATTATGAAAATTTTCTTCAGCACATAGTATGAGGAAAACAAAACATTTTTCTTTCTTTAAGTAAGAGCTTGGAAAACTTCACACTCCCAAATTATCCCACTTATTATTTGGTAATTAAATCCTCGTAAATTACTGTATCTTAACCTCTGGTCTCTCAAACATAAGGAGAGAGCCCCAGAGCTAAGCAGCAGTGTAGGGCACTGGTGGTGCTGAGGACTTGGGGCCACCCCCCAGGACCTGGCCTTCTCAGCCCTGCTGGAAGTTGCAGGAGGAAGGGAAGCTCAGTGCAGGAAAACTATTCAGGCCTTGCCTGCCTCCAAAAGACAGCGGAAAGACGCTGGGTTAAGCACAAATTATCAGAGGAAACGCACCCTCAGCTTCCTACAACACAATGGTCTTTCCTCACAAGGACACAGCCAGAGCCTGACATACTGTTTTAGCTACTCATATATCCCACACATTTGGGTGGTTAAAGTTCAGTTGGGAATCAGAGTTCCTGCAGACTGCAGCCATATGTTTACGTACCAGAGTAAACAATCTCTTCACTCAAGTCCTTGGCTATTGCTGATGATGACTGATTTCAGAGACATGTTATATCCTGGATTCCCAGGATGACAACCCCAGGTAAAGCAAAAGCTGAGACTATCAAGCCAAGATTACTTGCTCTACTGCACTACTCCTGCTGACAATACAGTGTGATATTCCCACAGTAAGATTTGAGGAATGCATGAAAAAAAGCCACAGTTATAAAATATCTCATCAGATAAAACTGTAAAACATCCAACAGGATACAGATATAAATGCAAGGCATACTCACTTAACTCAAAAACAGTAGAGAGCTTAACCACTTTTGAGATAACTAAGCTATCTCAGCAATACCAGTTGGGTTAGTTTCACAGATGATGACCAAATACCTTAAGAAAGCGGTACCCACCAAATACTTCAGCTATCAACTAATTCATAACAAAAATTTAACACAATCCTCAGACATTCAAACCCATGTACAATACAAATGGGATGCTAAACCAATTCGTAACTGAGAGGGATCTGGTTACACTGCCAGCATTTATAATCCCAATTTTGCTGCCATTTATTGTTATAGTTTTATATTAAATGTTTTTAAAGAAAAGTAATTCAAGGCTAGTAAACACCAAACCAGTGCTGGACTTCCAATGATACTTCTTTCACTGCTTGGAGTCCCTAAGATTAGGTGTAGTTGCTGGAGCTCCTCTCCCTGTTTCGCAAATGCCTTATTCTTCTGGGGCTGTCTTCCCACGTATTCCAGGATACCAGTCATACCTTCTGACTCTTGCATGATCTGGAATTTCCACCTACTCATGGGGCTGTGGTGCCTGTATCAGCATTGTCTTGTCTGTGTGCTCCTCAAGATTAGAGTTCATTCATTAAGAATAAAATCAGGAGGTTTGCAAAAAAAAAACACAGGCCAGAAGCCTTTATTGGCTGAAATTTCCCTGCTTCTTTCCTCAGCAAGAAAATAATCATGGCAACAAGGAAAAAAAAAAATACAACCCCAAAAAAGAAATAAAATATTGCTTCTGTTGCAAATACTCTTCTTGCCTCTTGTTTTCGGTCTCTTATTTTGCAGAGTTTAAAAAATGGCAATGTTTCCTCTTCCTTCCCCCCCCCCCCCTCAGAGTGCAGCGTCAGTCATTAGTTTCTTCTTAATTTCTGAAGAAAAAACAAGCAGATGCATAAGAAAATGTGATTTCACATGACACAGAATACCTTAAATTTGAACAAATTTTTATATTTCAAAGTTAGACAAACAAAGAATATTTAAGGCGTGTGACACCTTTCAATTAATCCAGAGTAAGGTAATTCTGTTTCCAAAATAAAAGTCTGCAAATGGCAATCCAAACACTAAGCTCTCCTTTCCCCTTCCTCTTCTTACTCAGAAGTTCTACCTGTCTATGACTACGGAAATCTTGGAAATAACTGGTCCTGTATAATCATTCAGCTCACAACAGATAATATCTGACAGAGGACAAAACTTTGCCATCCATATAGGTTGGACAGAGCCTTGGGTGACATGGTCTAGTGTGAGGCACCCCTGCCCATGGCGGGGGGGGGGCTGGAACTAGGAAATCTTAAGGTCTTTTCCAACCATTCTGAAACCATTCTGTGATTCTATCAGTCTATATTACTGACCTATAAGTCCCCGATTCTAAAAGTAGATGAATCTAAGAACTAGATATAGAATAACAGGATCTGTCCTGGACAGCAACCCAAGGAAAAGTTCCGTTCCCATTCATGCCATAGTTTCAATCCCGTATTCAGAGGAGCTACTGCTGTCTTAAGAACCCCTCCTTTATCCCCTCCTTCTCAAAAAAAAAAATCAGCTGGCCTTTTAGTTACCAACAATAATCTCTTCTTTCTTGCTGCTACTCTCTACTTCCTCTCTTTCAGGAAGAGATGTCATCTCTGGCTCTTGTTGGTGATTCTGGTATGAACTCTGGTCTGGTGGTGTCCCTCCCTTTTGTTTTTCAGCATGTGGCATGGATCCCAGTGTTGTTCCATTGGGCGCTTGAAAACGGGAGGAGGAGGGTAGGCAAGGTGCCTGAGCATAGGAAGTCTGCTTAGTGAAGCACTTTCCTCCTTCGGTGCTAGAAAATGGCACTTGTGAGCACAACTGATTTGAGAATGGAGCTCCCTGCATGTAGAAATCATTCCAGGGGACAGCTGGATAGGCAGGGATGCCTGCTGAGGAAAAAGCAACAAAGGACAGAATAATGAAAATAAGGAAAGGAGGACTAAAATCATGTATATAAAAATATGTATGTATGTAGGGCTTAAGAGAGCACATTCAATGCAAATATGGTTTTGCAGACATCACGCACATGAAGGTAAACTTTATTGTATACATTACAGTGTATTTATCCAAAACATGGTTATTAGAAGGAAAAACTTTGGAAGTTCATAGTGTTGTTATAATTAAAAAGACAAAAACAAAAACAACCCCATGTCATTCAGCATATATCCTGAGTGCATGTAATAATATTAGAGACACACACCCCAATTGTTTTTCCTCCACTCCTATCTTCCAAGTTAGCTCTGCAAATCATAAGCTGAATGCTTACTCTTCATTTTCATATATAAAAGCTGCCATCCAGGAAGCAGGAATGCTTTTTAATGACTACGTATAATCCAGCTGAACTGCTCACTTGCTTACATGCTGAGGAAAAATTAGGGGTGTGTCTATATTTACAGATTGGTTCCCTCCCCATTTAACTTCTGGAACCCTGGGCCCTGGTTGTCGACCCTGCGTAACAGTCAGAGGATCCCTTCCTTGAACAGAAGAGCCAGGCACTGCTAACTGTGCTCTGAACATAAGTATAGCATAATGGAACATCATCTCTGCTGCTGTTCCTTCAACAATCCCCAGCTCTACCAGTCCTAACAAGGTTTGCACCTTTACACATCCCTTTATGCTCACACGACATGCCTTAAGGCATGCAAGCCACTTCTGGCATCACACTATACAAACATTAACACGGTGCACTGGGACACAGCCCATGCCATTACTTCTGGCACTTCAAACTGAAACACCACAGAAAATAATAATTATCCCTTACAAATGGAAAGGAGAACCCTTCCTGTGCTACACAGCACGGGTGCTGCCAACCTGTTCTGCAGAGGGGTAGACATGAACAGTGTGAACATTAGCCAGCTTGCACCACCAGCCTGTGAGTCAGACTTCTCTTTCCAACAAGGTCCACAAAACCTTGGAAAAACAGGAGCAGCTCTGTGGTCGGAAAACTCTTTGCTCTCTTATAAGATAAAAGACATATTTCTTTGGACTGTAAGCTTAATTTAACAAACCTGACAGTCCAAACAATAAACTGCGATAGTTCATCTTTTGGTTGTGTCTTGACTTGAACAACTTCAAAAATACAAATGCCTAACATAAAACAGAGACTGACAATGCCATTTTTACCTAGTTGCTTTTTTACCAAATTTCCTGAAATGCTTTAATCTAAGTGGTATTGCAAATTCATGTCAGAAGAAGAGAAATAAATAAGCTGCATCCATACTGTTATCCCATCTAACTCTCCCCTTTTGCACTACCTTTACATACACAACATTCTTTCAAAATGTTGTCTACAGAAGTCCAGCAGTTGGAAGCCTGGATTTTTTTGCTGTTGACACCTATTCCATTTTCTGTGACACCTTTCTCACTTTGCACCCTTGACCCCCACCCACATACATTGAAGGCATGTCAGTCTACACAACAGTACACTCCTGAAAAATAAAAGTTAGCTTTCCATTCCAGACAGAACTGTTTCAATACCTGAGATACTCACATGGTAATGCTCTCTCTGACATGCAGCCTGTGTAGTAACTTTTGAATCAAATTAATGGGTCACTCAGCACTTTTAAAAAATAACATACTAGAAAGTACATGAAAGACAGAATATGTATCTATATATATTTGTGCATGTATATGCACATTCCTCCTTTCTGTCACAGTCATCAGTAAAACCTTTGGTCATCCTGAATGTTTCAGTGCACTGTTTAGTTACTCTAGAGGAGCAGGATGCCAAAAAAATTCAGAATTTACCTGAGTTTCCACTTGGCTGCTGTAACAAGAGCTGTTCCCCCACGTGGCTTTGTACATATGCTTGTGTGGTTCCTGGTGCCCCATGGGTTACAACTCCACTGTTACCAGGTAAGGGGAGGAAAGCTGTATGGGACTCAGTGGGTGTTGTAGGACTGAGGCGGACACTGGAGACCATATTGCTGGTCTGGTGAGCTGGAAGATGTTGGAACTGGGAGAGCTGCTTCTGCTGGGATAGCCGCAAGTTGACCCAAGTCATCGGAGCAGCTGGCCGGGAAAGGCCGGAAAAGGTTACGT
>JBCJKH010055967.1:0-12757 GCA_039877255.1 Loriculus beryllinus | reverse complement strand
AGGAAGAAAATTCACTTTCGTTGGAAAAGGGGGTTTTCTTTTTCCCACCGGAGTCTCCCCCCCCCCCCCCCCGCACATAGGCAGTAACATTGCAGTTGCTGAGCATCCTTAATAATGCCATCTTTGAAGATGGAGGTAATTCGCTTAATTTTCAGCCAGCACACTCTGTCACAGTGGTGGGTTGATGTCACATTTCAACATCAGAAAATTGTTATTCTGCTTAGCATTTCAGAAATGACCAGTGACATTAAAACTGTGTGTAGCACCTGGCATGGAGGTAATTCTTTGAAACTTAATTGTAATTATGATGGTTGCAAAAAAGCTACATGATGATTCTTGATGATGATTGTACAGGGAAATGGTAATTCTGTCAGGTGTGGGATGGCTTGAAGGATTTGCGGTTTATGTTTTTCCTCCAGATTTGTAGTTTCACTGTTAATATATAGTATCTCTAGTGCCTCATGTGTATATAGTACATTTGAGAAAGCTACACATGTACTCCGAGATTGCAATGTTTCAGAACATAGTGTGCAATATATTGTGGATGTGTGAGATTTTTTTTGAGTAGGGATCGTGTGTATTGGGTTTATGATGAGTTGAAGTCAGTAGACCCAGTTCAGCTCAAGTGTGTGCATAGCTCTCTGCATTAATATATACATATTTATCATAGAATCCCAGAGTGGTTGGAGTTGGAAGGGATTTTAAAGATCATCCACTTCCAACCCCCTGCCATTTGCAGGGACACCTACCACTAGACCAGGTTGCTCAAAGCCCTGTTCGACCTGGCCTCTGTGTGTGTACATATATGGTACTAAGGGAATGGTTACCTTAGGGAAGGACAAGGGTATCTTGGATTTTATTATAAAATCATTTTACTGTAGAGAAGTCTTTGAAGCCCAAATATGTTGACTGAGCAGTTTGGCTAATGAAGCAACCCTGGTGTAAACTGCATGCACCAGTGTAGAAGCAGTTGTGTTTGGAAAACTGATTGAAAGAAGGGAGTTTTGTGAGTGATTTGGAGGGTAAAAATGAGCTTGTAGCACCAAGCATCAGGGATGGCTTTCCCTGAAATGCTGCCTGCTTTGAAGCAGCAGACATGCAGCAAGCTCTGGGGGAGCAATATGCCCTGAACACACAGCATGTGGGAGAGGGGAGGGAGGTGAAGAGCGTGCTGTGGGCAGGATGGGCCAGGTTGGAGAATCCAAAACTTGCTATGAGTGAAGCTCACGTGTAGCCGGAGATGTGGGAAGCAGCAGGTGGATGGATGCACAAAGAGATCAGAGGTGCAAGAGGGTTGCTAAAGGCAGGGAGGGATGTGTGCTTGAGGAACTGCTCCTTGGCATTGCCTGTGGGTAAGATTAACCACCTGTATAAACACTTTACACCATCCAGGCCCACACTTTATTTATTTTTTCTTTTAAAGGATGGGTTCTAGCAACATTATGTAGGAAGAAGCAGCATGAGCTGGCAGCACCGTTTCCACTGCAAAACTGTTAAACAAATAAGTGTTACAGAAGTAAACCTGTGAGAAATGAAACATCTTTGTACTTTACTGAGCCAATTAAAAAAAAATCAGGGAACCCTTCCTACATGTATTAGAAATCTGTTTTAAAATCTGTTAAGTGGATATTTTCAGTTGAAGGAAGTTATGTTGCTGTAATGTTTTCTCATTCGTTTCATCTCAAATATGTGAAACCTGCTGTTTCCTAAATAAGTAAAAGCAGATGGAGCAGCCTCGGTGATAGGTTTTGCTGAACACTTCAGCTCTGTTAGTTCAATTCTCACTTACTTAATGCTATTACATTGAGATCTACTTGAAGGTCGCAGTGTGGAATGTTTCACAAATACAACATTGACTGGAAAAGTCAGTGAAATACATAAAAATAGCATTTATCTAATCTGGTTTATTCTCTTCAGTATCTCTTACGCCAAAGGATTAATTTGTCCAAATCATAACATGCTACATCAGAGTTGTGCCAACCTCAAAATATAAAACAAACAAACTAAAACTCATGAGTCAGTCTCCAGATGTTTGTGAGATTGGCGGGGAGGGAGTTCTGTTTTCAAGTTCTTTATTTGTTCCTTGGTTTCGAGAACTTCAGATGTGCAGTAATTTAATGCTTTAAAGCTTTTGTAGTGCACCTCACAAAGGTTTCTATATATTCTAAAGGGAGGCTTTTTCTGTAACCTCTCATTTTCAGCATCTTGAAGTAAAAATAAATGTTGCAGGGCTTGTGATGTCACTGGTAAGCAATTCTTGTAACCCTGATGTGAATTCTGTGTGATTTTGGTTTTGACAGCTTTCAAAGTGAGGTTGGGCAATCATTTATTGGCATGCCAAGGTTAAGCAGTACATTTCAAGTCATGCACATTATGATTTGTACAAATTAAGGCTTTGACCTTTTGATTTTCTTTGCCTTCAGAGAAGGATTGCCAATAAAAATGTTGAAAAGAGTTCTGTAGAGGAAATAGGTAAGAAGGGAAGGTTTCCAAATGGAATTCAGTCTGGAAATCGTGTTCATCAGTATTTGAAAGCATATCAAATCCATATGCTGTAATCCTGGTATGCATTCCCATTGCTTCCAGTAGGTAAGGGTTTCATTCTGGAGTGCTGCTAGAGTATTTTGAGCTTTGATGGAAGTAGCAAGTACTGCCTAATATTAATGACATGGTGAATGAAATTATCGTGTAGGGTAAAGAATTTTCCTTAGTATGTCTGCTTTTCAGGTACAGAAATTAAGTTGATCCTGAATTTGTGTGCTGAGAAAATCTCCTTTGAGTTACATGAATTTCTTCACATTATTAACAACATTGAACATGAGTAGTAAAAATATCAAATCTAAAATTTGTCTTCCTCATGGAATTTGTTTTGCCATCTGGTAGTTGTGAATGAGAGAGAAACTTTTCATTCCTGCTGAGAGAACTGTGAAGGCTCCCCCATTCTCCTTTCCACATTTTGATTAAATCAAGTAATTTCCATGGAAAGAAAATAGCAAATGGTCAAGATGGGATGTGGCTTCCATTAGCAGGACATGACTTTATCTCCAGACGCAGGAGAGCAGCAGGAGCGAAGGGTGCGATGCTGTTCTTGATCGCATTTGTTGTAAGAGCTCCATCTCATTTCTGTACACAATGCCCATGGAACTAATATATTTGAGATTAGTGGAGCAACTTGCATTTTCTTAATGAGACTCATGATAGTGAGCATTGCGGGTCCTTTGGAAATGTTAGTGTAATAGAAGCTTTCTGTGATGTGTATTGCATCTTCTTGTCTGCCGCTAAAGGCTCTCTGGCAGATGGACTACAAGGAAAATAGTTTAAATGGGGACATGGGTTCAAAATAACTAGCCATTTAATTACTCTCTTTCAAAACCATTGTGTATCCTGAAGGTTTTACCGCTAGTTAATGCTGCATATACAGTTCTTAAGTTGTTCATTATAGAAACACATTCAAGAGCCTTTTCTGAAGCGAACTGGCTTGAGCATTCCCAAGATACTGTAAGCTCCGAGGCACAACTTTTTGGTTGGTTTGAAGCAAGGTACTAAGTTGTTTGCAAAGAATTTTAATTGATTTCAGTTGCAGTTAGTTTTCATCTTGCCAATGTTGAGGTGAAGCTTGTTTAGCATGGGGCAAAATATCTCTGTATTTTTCATTCTGACATACAGGATTTTTATCCTCTGTTGGTGTAAATTAGCCTGAAGCCACTGACTGCAGTGGAACTGTGGCGATTTATGCCACTTGACCTCCTCTTTTTGCTGCCTTACACACAGAACACAAAGAGATTACTGACTGTTGAGTGCCTGCAGAATCAGGCCCTTCAAAACAAATTAGTCACATCTCTGTCCAAGCAAATTGCAATAAAACAAGAAATAGGAGCAGTGCTTTTAGAATAATTCTGAACATAAATTTTTTTACTGTGTTTCTTTTCAAAGGAACTAAAATGTGGTCTCTTACAGATAAATATAAATGAGCAGACCCGTGAATTTGGATGAAATCATACCTTTTTAAAGATGCAAATTGAAAATTAAGCCTCGAAACAATAGAATCCTCCTGGGCCTTTCAGGAAGGATTGTATACTGCTCATCAGACTCTGCTGCCAGGTTGCAGGTTTTCTTTTGCACTGAATTCCATGGGAGGGCTGCTTGAGCTCGCTTTTATTATGAAAAGGGAAAGATCTATTGAAAATTATGTGTAGCATTTCTCACAATCTGGATCATCTTTTTTAGGAAGGATTTTCTTTTATGGGGAGTGTTAGAATTCCCATGGTTTCCCTGGGTCTCTACATTAAAACCAGCACTTCTGTGTGAATGTTCATACTGGTAAGGGAGAACCGCATCTTCTTCCTCAGTTTGGGCCCACAACTCCGGCAGATCATTTTTTGCCATGCCATTTTAAAGCAGTTTCCTTTCCATTTTTCACTTATCTCCATTCTTATTTTCTTTCTCATTTTATTCCAGGACAGATTTTTCCCAGCTACTCTGTGATGTCTTCTGACCACAATATTTCAATTTGGAATTATGTCCCCAGACTGAAAATATAGAAGGGGAAGAATCTATTGAGGAATTATTCCAAGCAAAGTATAGCCATAATGAACTTAAAAAATTAAGCAGTTTACCCAACTGGGAAACTCTAAATGCAAGAAGGACTAATTAAAACCTGAGAAATTTCCTCTTTACTAAGTTATGGCCTTTTAAGTTAGGAGGAAAATGCTGCAGGCTGGTTCACTCTGATGGGGACAGAATAAGGCTTTTAGGAGGTATTTTGCAGTGCTGTCATCCTGTTTCTGCTACTGACTGCTGCTTTTTATGGGATATGAATACTGGACAAATATGGGAAGGATGATAACAGTTGGTTTACAAACATAATTCCTAAGGGTAAGCTCGAAATGTCTCACAAGCCTCCTGTTGGCTATTGGGTATGTCTGAAATGAATCTCAGACTTTAATGTTTTCAGTGATTGATCTTTACAGCATATTGCTGTTAAAATAAGGTATGTAGAAACAGTATGTTTTGAGTTTGTATAGTATAAAAAGAAATCATGGTTACATGGTACAAAGCAGCTGCTGATCACAGGAAAAGAAGCTTCAAGAGAAAAGTATAATTCTGATCACGGAGGAAATATTTCCATTACTTCTAGTGCTGTATTCAGAAAATTCTCCTGGTTGTGGATAGCTCCAGTTGATGCAGATTAGGTTGAACATGCAGTTTTACTGGACAACTCTAGAACAAAGTCAATAGTTAATAATGCAGAGACTTGTTGCGGGTAGAAAAGCATTCAGGACATCTCTAATTCAGCTGTTATAGATGTTGTTCAGTGGTAGTTTGACAGACTGAGCCTCTTATTTCTAGCTTCAGTTTAGGCATTGGTTATAGTAATTCTTGTTGTGTAGTTACAATATTAATAAGCCCATGACGGTAAGTACAGCAGTAAGCTGACACACAGAGGAAATAGGGGAAGAAATGGTTTGTGAGTGTGACTTTGCCTATGTTTTCAGTTCATTAGGAATTTATTTTAACTTGCAAATTTTCAAGCGAGTGGTGTTACTCACTGAGAAGGAGACTGGACCCTGCATTATAGATCAGCTTTTTCTTCAATAGTTGCATGCTTCAGACCATCTTCAAAACATGTTTGAGCTTTCTACTTTTTTCCTTTCCCCTGTAACTCACTTTTCACTTCACTGCATATCTCAGCCTGTTCTTGCATCTGTGCTGTATCTTGAGTGGAAGGAAAGCTCATTTGTGTGAAACTTTGCTGTAGCCTTTTGTGTTAGTCCTGGTTGTGAGAATGAGGTCAGAGAATTAAGTCGTGGGTGCACCCACTCAATCACAACAAATTCCCTTGGCCTAGCGAGGCTGAGATGAACAGAAGCAGGGTCCAGTCACACTTCAGGTGGATCATTTCCATAAGACTGTTTAGTTGCTTAAATATTCCATTTTAAATTTTCAATGCAGATAATATACGGCAATTAGAATTTAATTTCAAAGACATACTAGAGAGCATACTTTGGCATGCCTCCTGTATAGAAAGTTTAATTCACATTGTTGGGAAAGTGAAGCACTAGGTAAATGAGATGTGAGTAATAACTTGCAGATTGCCAGAGAAGTGTATACCTAGGCATTTTAAAAGTAATGGTAATGTTCCACCAGCTCCTGAGATATATATCAAAGATTCATAGATTTTAAGGCCAGAAGGCACTGTTAGATCATCCATTCTGACAGTCTGCGTAACAAGCTAAAAACTTTTCCAGTAATTGCATCAAACATACACAAAAATATAAAAGAAAACAATTTTGATTAAATGGCAAGAAATGTGCACATTGAAAGTATTGCTGTTTCTCCAGGCTTCAGTTTGCAGAAGTTTTGTTTGCTTGCATGATGCAAATTGGATCTGCTGCCTGGCTCATCCAGCGATACCTGAATTTTGATTCCTTGTTTCATCATTTATAACCTTCAGGTGGATTAGATATTTTTATATCTGAAAAAGTTGTTTCACACGCAGTTGATTGAATCCTGAAGGGGAGAAGCATGAACCGAGCAGCTGAAGCAATCTAACATTGCCAGGTCTGGAGACTTCTGAACTTTGCCTGATTCACTGTGCGGTTTCTGCTGAGCATCACAAAGTACCCAGAGCTTTTTGGAAACAAGCAAGTAACAATAATTAAAAATTAATCCTAAATAACAGATTCATCACGTTTTGAGTGTCAGTGGTCTGGTTGTTTTTGGAGCCAATTTCATTATTTCCCGCAGTATAGATTCAGTTTGAGCTCTTTGTATGAATTATAACTTGTGCCAACCTTTCCTTTTTTTTGCCTGTTGCCACACCCTGGGTGATTTGATTTGATTTTGTTTGCTACTGAATCATGCCTTTATATACAGACTCTGTGAATGGTATGCATATGGATCACTTAAAATAAATCTGTATATAGAAAATATAGATTGCCAAGTAGGCAAAACATAAAGATGTCTGTGTACTCATAATTTCTTAGTATTGCTGTGCACCACGCTTACAAAGGATTAAGAGCTGTGTATCTTCCCTGCAAAACATACGTTCCAACAGGAAAACCACCTGCATTAATTTCATTTTCAGCTGTCACTGCAATGTATCTTCACTGCCTGTCAGGGTTCATATAAATGGCTGATGTTGCATCTGAAGATAACGCGTTGTACTGGGAGGAAATATACTGTATGAACTTGATGCTGTAAATAGTGTTATTTAGCTTCTCTGAACTCCATCTGCTCAGCTATTCTCAGTGAAGGTATCTAAGGCTACTTGGGTACTCACCTGGCTTTAACTATAGTTAAAAGGTGAGTTTAATACCTGACAGCTGTCAGATAGAAGGCATATCAAATTTCCAATTTCACAGAGGGCTTTTTATAAAGTGCTTTATGTTGCTAGTAGTGGTGTGCTGATGGTTATGATGAGTTGGTGTAGTGATAAAAATCATTCAATGATGCGTTTGTCAACTGTGTCAAGGTAATAGAAATGACTTGAACATCATCTCTTGCAGTTTATGCTTTGAAGGAGCTGAACTATTCCATAAACATGCTTGAATTTCAAATTATTATATCTGAGAAACATAATTTTATTCTGCAGAACCTTTAGTAGTTAGTCTCTCCAGTTTCATATAGGTACCATTTCCATTACTGTGTCCTGTTTGGTCGGTAGCACGCAGTCTCCTTCCTCCCTCCTGCCAGCTTTGTTTCTGTATGTTTGACATAATTGTTCAGGAAAGATATACTGCAGATGGGCTGTAGAAAGCTCACACTAGAATAAAGTGAACAAAGATACTCATTAAAATCACTTACTGATGCGGATGTGGTGATTCACTTGAAAATGCTCATCGTTTCTTGGTTAAGTGATCGTGGTGAAGTTTTCCTCAGCAATATTTAATAGTCCATTAAAGACTTTGAAATATGGCTTTTCTGAGAAACTGTAGATAGAAATATGCTCTTGCTCTTTGTGTTGATTGATGCCAACTCAACCAGCATCCACAACTGAAAAAAGTTAATAGCAGCAGTTGATAGATGTGTTTCTGCCAACCACATTTTTAACCATGGTGGGACTGGTTATTCACAGATGATCTTAATTTACTAGAGGCCACTTAAATTCTGACCATGGCTTGTTTACATTTCTCTTCATAAGGAGACTTTAAGAGATTAATTATTTTCCTTAATCACCAAAGCTCACCTGTGACAGGACAGGGAAGCAGCCATTGACATCTTCATTGCAAGGTTGGACCTATCTCTCAAATGACAAGTTCAGGGTGGTGTGGTTCCGACTGAGTCTGGTTTGGTTTTGGCACTGGTTAGAAGAGTACTGTTTTATGATGGTTTTTTAAACAACTAATTTAATGCAGTAAGTCCTAATTGCCTTCATTTCAAATGGATTTTATGCATTAATGGCTTCTATTATACAAGAAATTTGCTGGACTTCCTCCTTTTCTTGGTAGCATCATGGTCTTTATTTTGGATTCGTGTCCTCTGTCTGCACCTGCCTTCTCAAATCATTGCTCATTCTCTTCTTTGTAGTTCTGAATGGAAGGACTAGCAAACATCTCCAGATTTTAAAACAAAACAAAATTAAACCAAAGATATCAAAACCAGATCCCACCCAGACATACACTAATAGTTGCCTATTTTTGGCATTTGAAAGAGGTTTCCTATCCTATTCCTGATGAATCTGGAGTAGCACTTGAGAATTACAGCAAGAGTTGTAACAATCCCACCAGAGAGAAGATATCACAAAAGAAGAAGGAAAGTCATTTTATTACAAACGGCAGGTGGTTAACTTAGAGTAGCAAGCAGTGCCAAATATCTGAGTTTGCAGTAAGTACAAGGGTTGGAAAACATCTTATCATGGGGTAGCAGTGGTAGAATCAAAGATGCAGGTAACAACGATGATAAGTATTCAGGGCAGATGGAGCTCTTGCGGAGACATAGATCACAATCAAAGAAGTAGATATAAATCTTTTCTGTTTACTTAAATTCCCTGCTAGGCCAGCAGTTTCTCTCCCACTCAGGAGCACTAGTGACATGTTTCACTGTCTTTTTTTTTTTTATTTATTTTTTATTTTTTTATTTATTTTTCACTAACAGGCTAATGTTCAAAGCTTTATTAAGGTATCGGATACCCTCTTCTAGTTTCCTTGCTGGCACCTCTCTGCTTCCTGGTGGTGAGGTCGGTTGGGTTTGCAGTGTCAATAGCTTTGGAGCCTGTGTGTGTGCGCTGCGCTCTCTGTGCGTAAATGTGGACAACTCAGAGTCCTGTGTCGGATCATCTGAGTAATCATTCTGTTACTTTGAATGTGCTGCCTGGAGCTGCTGACACCCTCCTGAAAGGGTCTTGCTGCTCAGGAAGTTAAAATGTGGTTTAAAATGGATACAGTGCTGGGTGGCAGGGCTGGCATCCATGCATATGCTTTGATAATTGATTTAAGCAGAAAATTAGGTGTGTGTTAAACATCATTAGTTCAGGATATTTTCTTATTTTTTTTTTTTTAAGAAAAATAAGAACCCAAAGCTTATTTTAAGCAGCAATAACAGCTGTGTCTTCTGAAGTTTGAGAATGAATTGTGACACACCCTGAGGCATATGAAAAAAGGTCCATGTTCTTCATGGATAGGGTCATTGGAGAAGCATGGGAACAAGCCGTCAGTTACGGCATACAAGGAGCTGTTTGTTCCTGTTCATTTTCAGTGGCTGAATGCTGCTGCTTCATGTTTTCCCTGACAGTGCCTTTGTCATGCTGCCTCGCAGAGGTGGAGGGCACACAAACCATCTTAGTACTTCAGACCCATTGAAAGACTCGTGTCTCATTGCTGTTGCCATTGTTTGGCAAAGGTTATTATTCAGACATCTCGGATCCCTGCTGTGTGACTGTGAGAGGGGATAGGTTGAGGAGAACCATCTGTGCTGTGGCAATGGTGGTGTCTTCTCTTAGTCCCAACATCTCATGAATGGATCTACAAGAGATTTGTGCATTTTTTGTTGCTCTAGATAATCCGTGCAAGTGACCAAGTGCATCACGAGAGCTGCAGATGCTGTAATAGCTCTTGTGGTGATAAGCTTGGCAAAGTCCTCCTGAGGGCTCTGAAGCTCAGAGATGGGTGGAGGTTTTGGTCATGGCCAATCATGAGTTGGTGGGGATTATGGCTTTTGCCATATCTCATCACTAGGTGAAAGCTGTAATTGCTGGGTGGGATTTGTTCTCTGCTTGGGTCTACTGATGGTACTGCAGTTGTGTTTGGCTCACCCTAGGATTCATTGTTTTTATGTGAAGTTTTATACCTGCGTTTCAGCAAACCATGGTGTTAGTATGCTCGAGAGAAATTACTTTAACTTTGCTTTACTTCCATCTTAGCATCAGTTCCAGCCTTCAGTTGCATGCTGGAAATTCAGATGCTACAATAATTTTGCCAGTTATAAATATCTCAGCTGATCAGGAAGGCAAGAGCTTCATTTGTAGTCTCAAAGTGGTAGCACACTTTGAGAGTAAGTACGAAATCAGAGTATAGCTTCCTGGCACTGTCAGAGTAAGCTGGTTGGTACTGCTACTTATGTTCTTGGGTCAGTATGCTAAAGAGATGCAACTGGTGAGAAGAGGACAAAAAAGCGATTACTTGCAGCTGTGAACAGGTATGCAGCACCCTGTCTGTAAGGATGCTCTGGCTTAGTTCAGGGTAGGTAAGGAGCTGCCTTCCCTCCTTTATGAACGAAGCACAGACATGCAGGAAATGGGGAAAGGGTGTCACATCTGTGAAATTAAACTGTTCCAAGTATCTATAATGGAATGCATGAATTGGTTTATATGGAGTAACAGGAGAAAGATATGAGTTTTGACAGCATTGCTGTAGTATGAGGCAAGGGTTTTGAGCATCTGAAAAACAGATTCTTCTGCCTATTGTCAGTCTAGAGTTCCAGGTAGCCTCGTAGGGGGAAAAAATGGGGGGAGCAGGCAAAAATAAAAGCCCGGTATGTAAAGATGTAAGGTTATAAACAGACTTCTTACACAGATGGTGGCTTGCTCTTACTGTGTGCATGGCTTTCATCTCCTCTTAGAGGCAGCTCCAGTTAATGTTGATATAAAACTGCCTGTTAATTGGAGTACATGGAGATAATGGTAGGAATAATCTCTAAGTAAACTCTTAAAAGCTCTGGAAAAAGGATATTTAAAAAAAAAAAAATCTCTTCCCAAAACCTGAGTTTGCACTCTGCTTTGAAGATAGACTCATCAGTGTGCAAAGCAGACTTCTGCCTCCAGGCCATTTATAGTGCCGAAGCTTGTGAAGCTAAAACAGTTTGATGTGTAATTGCAGGAGGAAATGGAAAACCTGCTGAGCATGGCAGGATATAGTGCCTTATCACCCTTTATGTGCATCCAGTGCTTGCTGAAATTGCCAGCGGATCCGCAACATCGACAGAACGGTGACATTTTTCATGGGCCGCCGTGTTCTGAATCAACACTGCAACAGTGTGATTAGAGTAGGTAAAGTAGGGGGAACAATCAAAGAGTTGCATGTGACAGATCAGGTTTTAGTCATTCAGTGCTCCTTATTGCCTGCTGTCTTGTGTGATATGCAAAACAGCTTCTCCAGACGCATTACACCTTCACATTACCTGAAAATTGAATTTTATTTGGTGGCTTGCGTATAATTTATAGCACTCTTCGAATGCACTTCAGTTCTCATTTAGCTAAAAGTGTGTTCTTTATTTTCTACTGGCAGGGAAACAGGGAAATAAAACTGAATATTCAGCACCACTTACAGTATATAAGAATCCAGGCTATTGAAGTTTAAAGCTGCTTGGGTACGTTATTGACAAGAACTGTCTATTCTGGAGTTAAGCACACGATGTATTTGATTCCCAGAGGTGGTATCTTTCCATAGTAAGTAATCAGGGAAAATGCACTGACTCTGAATAGCAGTACTTGAAGTCATAGGCCACTATTAACACTCAGAATGTAAATAGATATTGAACGTACAGTGTGAGGAGAAATAGGGGTCCAGGAACTTGGGATCCAGCCTTGCAGGGAAGGGAGGAGAAAGGTGTTTTGATTTTTTTTTTTAATTATTTAAATAGAGTACTCCTTCCGCTGAGCATTCCACGGTGGCAAAGAATAATTTTCTGCTTGTATTTTTTTTTTGTTTAGTATCTGCTGTTGGAATCTACACTTGGACCAACACACGTCCTTCTGTACAGTCTAAAACATGTAATGCTTGTAATGCAATACCCCTGCATCAACAAGTTACTTAAGTATGGAAGAACTGGCAGTGAAAATTCTTTTGGAATATAAAATAAATATTTATAACTAAGAGTTAGGGTTTACATTTATTTCTCTTCCACCTTAAAGCACAATGCAATGGGCTGTAAAAGATCCTGGGAAGTTTAGTCAGCGAGCAGAATCTTAATTGAGGATCGGGATCCATGGAAAAGCTGGCCAAAAGGCAAAAGAAGTCATTGGAAACAAAGGTGGATAGCAAACTGCGCTAGAGAAGTAGCAAAATTTGTGACTGGCACAGAAAGTTGGGACTGTTCAGCCTGGAGAAGAGAAGGCTGTGTGGAGACCTCATAGCAGCCTTCCAGCATCTCAAGGGGGCCTGTAGGGATGCTGGGGAGGAGCTCTTCGTTAGGGACTGTAGTGACAGGACAAGGGATAACGGGTTCAAACTTAAACAGGGGAGGTTTAGATTGGGTATAAGGAAGAAATTCTTTACTGTTAGGGTGGTGAGGCACTGGAATGGGTTGCCCAAGGAAGTTG
>JBCJKH010055964.1:0-18519 GCA_039877255.1 Loriculus beryllinus | reverse complement strand
AATGTCTCCAGACAACCAAAATGTCTCCACAACCCCCCTGGGCAGCCTATTCCAGTGCTCTGCCACCCTCAACGTAAAGAAGTTCTTCCTCATGAAGAGGTGAAACTTCTTGTGCTTTAGTTTATGGCCATTGCTCCTTGTCCTGTCAGTGGGGACCACTGAAAAGAGTCTGGCACCATCATCCTGGCACCTGCCTTTGAGATATTGATATGCATTGATGAGATCTCCATCTCAGTATTCTTTTCTTTGGACTAAATAGGCCCAGCTCCTACAGTCTCTCATAAGAGAGATGCTCCAGACCCCTGACCATCCTTGTGCCCCTCTTCTGGACCCTTTCCAGTAGCTCCTCGTCTTTTTTGTATTGTGGAGCCCAGAACTGAACACAGATCTCTACATATGCATGTCTGTGCATCTGGTTTTTATAAATGTATCTGCATAAATGCAGCACCGTGCATCATTGCAAGCGCCTGTGTAGTTTTACACCCATGTGCATGTATTCCATGAAGCCATTGAGCTGTAATATAGTGCATGGAACTGTTTCCAGTTCATGTAAACTTAAGCAATGGGTGCTCTGTTTGCTTCAAGAGGTGTGTGTGGCATGCAGCAGCCTGCCTGAGGATGAGCTGGTGCTGTGAGGAGCCAGCCATGCCCAGCACCAGGAGCTGCCTGCTTGTGCGCTGCCTGACATTAAAGCTTTTCAATGGCCTTTTGAATCATCCACTCTGCGAGACTGTCTGAAACCTCTCATATAGAGAGACAGGCATCGTTGCAGGCTGAAATGACACATAAAAGCCTATCTCCTAGGGAGCGCGTGAGGTCTGAGCAGTGCACGTCCGCCTTTGCATGCTGAGTGAGGAAAACCTGCTGTTACTGATAGTACTTGACAGTTGTGCAGGGCTGAATTCTGCTCACTGGCATTTTTTATCTCTCACCTTTCCTGTGCAAATTCCTTGCTGTCTCTGGATGCTTGCTGTTTGTAACTGTGTGCATTTACCTCTGGTTTCCACATCCCAGGAAGAATGTCATTTCCCTGTCCTTTCTACCCTCTCACCATCTGTTCCCCTCTTTTTCTTCACCCTTCTTTCCTTGACCCTGCAGTCTTTCCTTCAGGCTGATACAGCTCTGCCCTGGACCAGTCTTGCTGGAAATGCCAGAAGTGTGCATTTTCCCCTTGCAGAGTGTCAGCAGTGTCCCTCATCTCCTCAATGCACTTTTTGTTTGCTTGCTGGAATCCCGTTGGACTTGGCTTGCTCCTGGGTGGATGTTGTGTGTTTGCTGAAGAGACATTTGTTTCCCAAAACAGCATTGCTGCTCCTTGACACTGTCCAAAATCAATAGACTGGCTCTGCCTGGTTTTACACGCTCGTTTGCGCTCTCTTATCCTTTTTTTCAGTGTTTTTTACCCCTTTTTAGGGTTTTGTTCTTTAACAAAAGCAAGTTAAAGACTTTACACCTGAGCCTCCCCCAAAAAAACATGCAATGACAAGTTACTAACAAGTGGATTTCATCCACCTCTGTGCACAGGGCTGAAAATTGCAGCACTTTGGGAGGTGATTCAGAAGCTGGAGAGCCAGCCCTACCCCAGGGTGGGAAGGTGGATAGTTGGGTGTGGAAATGACTTTGGCTGATTTCGATCCTCTGCCTGCGAAAGCCTGTGGTCATGGAGGTGCTTTTCAGTTACCCCCCTTTGGCCCAGCAGGACCACAGTGCTCCTGGAGATTTCCAGGCAGCAGAGCAATGATTCAGGCGGGTTTGGATTTCCTAAAGCTTCCCTTTATTTAGAAACACAAATCTCCAGGGCAGCTTGGTAGTATTTGTGTTCCTCCATCACTGAAAACCCACTGTATCCTCCAGTTCAGTATTGACATCTGTAACCTGGTTTTTGGGAAGGGTGAATACCTCTGACCTGTGGGGAAGTGGTGACTCTTTGAGGAGGCATCTGATGTCCAGGACCCCCTGTGATAGGTATAACTTGGGTATTTGTGTTTTTTTTAGTAATGATACGTATCATTTGCAGTGCTTGCTCCTGCCCCATTTGACTGCACAAGTTCAAGCCCTTTGAGATTTCAAAACACACTGTAGATATTAAATATCTGAGCCTCATAACCTTTCTGCAGATTAGGTAAGTGTTATTGCTCAGCATTGTAAATGGGTAACCGAAGATATATCCCTGCTGAATTTGACAGAAAGAGGTTAAGTAACCTGCCCAAACAGAGAAAGGTGTTGGTAATAGAGCCATCACTAAATCTCAGCCCCATCCACTGTTGGTTAGACAGCATTCCTTCTCTATGTCTGTCTCCTGCTTGAGACACAGATGAATAAAACATGCTGTAATAGTGCCTATGTCCTTGTTTTCTTGCGCTGGTGAGGCATTTCTCTTTCAACATGCTGTGATTGTTGCTATTCCTGGGTGGTTCTTGACTTCCCAGTGTTAGTCCTAATTTGCCAGCTGTGTATATGCACGAGGAATAAGGACGGAGAGCTCACACCTTTGTTATGCTTTCAGGCAAGATTGAGTAGATACCAGTGGCAACCAGGGCATTCTTCATTCAAACTACAGTGCTTGAGTTTTCCAGCTCTTATGTTTCATCCTCTGTTAAGTGCAGCAAGCAGTAGTGTTCTGTACACATGCCTCAGCACTTGGGCACACTGAGTTGTTGCCTGGCTTCTGCATCTGATGCTGCTTCCGTATTGCAAGGTATCTTTTTTTGCGCTATAGTGCATTTCCATGTGACCAAAGGCCAGGGCCTCATCCTTCACACACCTACTGATATTAAATGGATTTTCCTCATGTTTTAATAACATCCCTCAGACAGGGAAAGAGAGCTGTAGGTATGGAAGCACTTGGCTTCGATTTTCAGGCCACCTCAAAACAAGACCGATCATCAAATACTGGACACGTGCAGTTTCAGAGGAGGAATTTTTAATTTTTCATCCCTTTTCCTTCACATCCCCAAGCAGGAATGGTCTAGGAAGCAAAACTGGCCGCTTCTAAAGCCTGGTTAAAAACAGCCGTGAGAGTAGCCAGCTGCCCTGTCCTGCCTTCATGCTTTGGGTGGACTTTCTGCTGTGTCTGACCAAGATCAGCCAGATGTCTCCTGGGTTAGTATAACCAGTTCACCCTAATGTACGTACATTTAGCTCTGGTTTCTCATCTATCTTCCAATTACAAGAAGAGCCAGACAATCTCATTTTGTCAAACAGGTTTACACCACCTCTAAGAAGCTTGGTCTATATTTAAACTGTGGCCTATTTTCAATGTAACTTAGCACAGGAGAATGTGAACTCCAGCCTCTTTTCCTCTCCTACTCATCATCTCTGGAGGCAATCTCATGTCCCGTCTCTTTGGGCTGGGGACAGCTCTGGCTTCTGTTGGCACCAGCTCTAGAATCTGAACAGCAATTTTGTAGCACATGTCTACCTTGTGTGCTTGTTTCACTGTTTTGAAGTCTTGCCTTCCAGTATGCTTCAACATAATGTGGTTGCTTCCCAAATTGCACTTATTGCTGAATGCAGCAAGTGCTGCTTACCTGTGCCTTGCAGAGTACATGGACACTGTTAGCCAAAATGTGCTATGAAATTGTCTTCAGACAGAAGACAAAAGTGCCCTCTCTGTGATTTTGGTGGTGTTTGGTTTTTTTTTTTTTTCTTTCAGACATTTAATGAAACTTCCTTTCCTGTTAGCTTCAGAGCAAATTGTTGTTTGATTTGGGATTGTTTGGGGTTTTTTTAACAAGCTCCACTTTCTGTGCTGACAGTGCTTAACTAGTGTTTTCTAGCTTTTTGGAGCACATTAATCTGTTGTATTAGTTGGTGTTGAGTCTGTGGGTTTTCATTGCTTGAATTTGTGTGTATTGACATAAAGCGTGTGAGCCCTAACCACATTATTTGAGTTGTTGTTCAGAGACTGTCCCAGCCACAGAGCACTTTATCTACTCATTGGTACGGTTTTACACATGTAGACCAAATTCTCCTCTTGTACACATGGCAAAAAAATTACACTAGCTGACTCTAAGAACCAATCCTTGTCTCAATTCATTTCATCCAACTTGACATTTGCAGCTGAGACATGCTACTTCCTTTCTTCTCAACTAAGTAGCCAGATGTGATGCTTCCCTTTTGTATTCCTTTGCCCCTGTCAAGAATGTTTTGCCTCCTCTTTCTTGGTAGTTTAGATGTTTGAGGCCATGTTTTGAACTTCATGGTTCTAAGTGCTTCTCCCTCCTTGTTACATTTTGCAGGCACTGGTCCGTCTTCCTCCTCACATTTCACAGTGTGATGAAGTCTTCAGGTTCTTCGAGGCTCGACCAGAAGACCTTAACCCTCCAAAAGAGTAAGTGCTGTGATGGATTCCCAATGCTATTCAGTTCATTTTGAGGAGCTGAAAAGAAAAGGTCGTTTGTTTTTATTACTGCTGTAGGTGTGGGAACAGATTTTGTAGCTTTCAAGGAGTACCTAGAAAATGCCCAGCAATTACATACTACTGCCTTGGGTGTGTGGAGGACAGGGGAGTCAAGCAACCCTCAGACATGATTTTCAGCCATCCTCCACCCACCTTTGCATTGTTTCTTGCTGATGGTTCTAATGGGGGAACCTCCCCTGGCTTGTGGGTTTTACCTGATAATTATCACCAAAGAGTCATTTAGTTCTCAAAAGCATTGGCTCAGCAGCAGGGGGAAATAATTCCAGTAAGCACTTGGCTCATAATTACCAGCTGCTTCTTTAAATGCACTCCTGCCCAGAGATACTTAGTTATCTGAAGGGAGCAAGATTGTGGTCCAGATCCAAGATTGTCCCTGGGGAGTCTGTTTTTCCTCAGCAGGAAGCCAAGAAAAGGCTGGGAGAAGAGTTCCCATTGAACAGGAAACAGAATGGTAGCCTTTACCTTGGAGCAGACAAACTGATTCATGCTGATGCAGTCAGGGTTCAGAGGACTAATTTAGCCAGGCAAGGCGTTGGCAGGAGGGTATTTACAAGCAACTCCATTGCCTCGCCTGATATTTCCTTTTCTCCTTCATAGCAAACAGGATATATTTTATTGTGCTCCGCAATAAGATTTTGACTTGGTGCCATTGTGTTTTGTGCTGCTTTGTTGCACAATTTGAAACTTGATTACAGGCTGTGTTACCGTAATTTGCTTTCTCCAGTGTTGGCACAGCCCATTGGGTAAGGGGAAATGGATGTAAACCTTTCGCTGTTTGGCCACTTCATTGCACGCAAACCTGTAGTTAGTGGAAAGATCTGTATTGGCTTCAACTGTCTGTTCCTGTGCCGGTGGAGAGGGGAGGACCTTGCTGTTTGACTTCCCAAACTTTGCCTTTTGCACATACATGATTTCATACAAAGGGATGTATTAGCATTTGTGCTAAAGAAAACACTGCTGGTGTAGCTGAGAGCGAAGTCTTTTGGGTTTGATGGATTGGGGTTTTTTTGAGTGAGAAAAGCAGTGTTTGAATCAAAGGTCAGGGAAAAAAAAGCCGCTTTTTTATTGTGTAGCCAGCCTTGTTTTAGAGAAATGCTCGAAGTAAATACAGTTGTATGTTCACTGTTAAACACATACTGCAAAATTCAAAACCATTGCAGCAGTATATGGCTACACCTGCTGACTATCACAGTTTCCATTTAGGGTCTGTAAGAGATCTGCAAACATTGCTTGATCCAACAACACCCGTGTGATGCAAGGAGATGTTCCCTTGTGCGAGGCAGAAACAGGCACTCAGAAGAGGCCTGAGGTCCTCAGGGTTATGGGAGGGTTCACCTGGAAGACCTCAACTGGACATTACAAGTCTGCTTTAAATATTGTTTAAGACTCCTACTTGATTTCTGTATTGATACGGACCCTATGGCATTACGCCTCAGTAAAATAAGGGTCAGGACTGGACGTCTGCAAGGCAGGGAAGTGGGACCAAGGCACATCCCTAGATTGGCACTAGCCGTTATGGCTTTCTTTCTCTTTATGCTCCTACAAGTCATTGGAGGCCTTCTATTGAGCTCCCTGTTCAACAACCTTGCAGCAACTTTCAAGTTACCCATTTGCTCCCTCTCGCCCCGGAAAAACAAAAAAGACTAAACGTGCTCAGCCCAATCCTTGCATCTTATTCCAACCTAGTAATAAGTGTGATTTATTTCCCTGGAAAATGTAGAGCAATAACCTGATTAAATCTCACTTCACTAATGTCTGCAAGACATTAATCTAGAAGGGTTTAAACAAATCCTACCTCGTCTTCTGTAAGCAAACAGATCTTAGGGAAGGTGTCTAAGGTTTCTGCTGGGAGCGCTTCACAAAAGATGTATTGTTGAAACTGAAGATTAGTCTCTACAAAAAGGTGATGTAAATGCCAACAGAAACATCTTAGTGTTTTTCTTCTATGAACTGAGGGGGAAGGGAGGAGATCTGAGGCTCACTGCATCACTGTGTAGGGCCCAGGGAAAGAACATCTCCAGGGCGATTCTCAGCCTCAGCAGTCACTGCAGGAAGGAGTATGGTCAGCCAGAGAAATCCCCAGTTTATTCTCTCATTTTGCTACTCTGCCAAGGCCCTGCAGAAGCAGTGAGCTAGTGGTGCCCAAGCCTTATGCATTCAGTCTTTCCTGGACCTCATGGTTCATCTCACTAGGAGGGGTAGGAGTGTAGCCTGGAACAACATCTAGACTACCCTAATTATTTTAGCTATTTCTTCAGTTGCTTCTTTTAGCCTTCAGTGCAGAGGTGGCTTATATATTGATATATCAGCATAGACATGGCATTCAGTTGGCTGAGTTAAAGCGAGGGACTCGGCCTCCGGGGGATGGAAGACTGGAGTTGCTTGTGCTCCTTCATGTCTTCTCTCTGTGCACAATGAAATGGTCTTTAGTTTCATGATCACCTGCTCTGTTTTTCTGCAGCAGCTCAGCCTCTTAAGACAAAGCCTGACCTAGAGTTTAATTAACTAATTTGCAGGAGGCATTAATTAACTAATTCCATAGGCATTTGGGTTGTTGAGCCGAGAGAGCCCATTGAGTTATTGAATGTCTGCAGAGCAGTGACTGAGCACGTGCTCCCAGCCAGAAAAACGTGGAAGCTTAAACTTTGAGGGAGGAGACATGAAGTCTGGTTTACCTTGCAGTGGATGCGCAGAGAGGTATCCATGCCCTTAATGGCTGAGCCATGACTCACAAGGATGCACTTGCAGTAATTCAGGTGCGAAGCTGTGCCCTTCACTTCTGGTCCTATTGTCCTAAGGAAGCCAACATTTTCCTGTAGTCCCATAGGCACTTTTACAGATATGTTCCCAGCTTCTTCCATATAACTCTTCATCTGCCCTACCTTTGCCTCCTCTCTGCTTCTGTGTACCATCCTCTCCAGGTTATGCTGTGTTTGGCTTGCAGGCTGCTCCCTACAGGGTCATTTCCTACTGCTGCTGCGCTCCTATTGCCTGCAGTGCTGAGCAGCATGCAATCCAGCTGTAATAAAAGCTGGGCTTTCCCAACATGGTTATAATCCAGCCAATTTGTTTGGTTGGATTCTCAGCTTAGGTTTTCTGTTTTCTGTTTTGGTGATGGTCCAAGCTTTCGAGTCCTGTGACAATTGGCAGAAGGTATTCCTTTCAGCTCCACTAAGCCTCTTCTGGGTACAGCAGTTTACAGGCAGATAGCTGGAGACTTGTCTCAAGAAATCACAGTGTTTGAACCAGCTGATAGCTGGAGACTTGTCTCAAGAAATCACAGTGTTTGAACCAGCTGACAGTCTCCTCTGAGTCTGCTTCTGCTAATAGAGCTAGCTCCAGGTCAGACAGCTCCCAGCAGCAGGTTTCCTCCATGCTGAATTAGAGGACTATAGCGGGACACAAAATCCCACTGTGGGATAGTCTGGGATCTCTCTCGGACCATTTCACATGATGAAACTGTGGGCCTTGCAACGTGTTGGGAGCACTGACAGACAAGGCAGAGCTTGGAGCTCCAGTGCCAGTGTTCCCAGGGCAGCTGCTTCTGCTGCTCTTGCTGCGCTCAGCTGATTAGCTGCAGAGAAATCAAGTTTCAAGCCATCAACTCTGGTACAGAAGGAGCACTTTTCAACTGCTTAGCTTTGTAATACATGGAATTTTAGCATTTGAGCAAATGCCAATATATATGTGTATAAGCAAATGGCTGGGCTTGTCATTTACTATGCCTATGTAAAGACCAGATCCTGCTTGCTATGGTTTACTGTGAGTTAAGAAGGAAGTGCACTTTTAGTTATCCATTATTCTAAGTTAAAACACCATGTCACTGAAAGCCATTCATTTACTGTATACTTCTGTTAATAATTATAATTACTGATAACTAAGCCAGAGGTGGATTAATTTCAGCTTTCTACTGGGGATTTAAATTCAAGGCTGAGGTCAGGCCAGGGCTCATAATCAACAAACAAGTCCATTTTTTTTAATGTTTCTTTTTTACTAGAAATAACATTAATTCCCAAAGAGTGGGATTAATCAATTAGACATTGCACATGGTCTGCTGCTTTTAGAGCTTTTTTGCAGTCAGGTTCAAAATATCACAGCCAGACCACTCGTGGGAGTTTGCTTTTTCTTTCTGGGTCTGGATTCAGTCTAAAAAGCAGATCAAAAGCCAGGGATTCAGTTCTCCAGTACTCCTCCTGCGGAAATGCATGCAGGCTCGGAAAAGACTTCTGTTTACACCACCACTTATTATATATTAACAACTGAATTTAAATCAGTTCTCAATATCTAAGAGGATATTTGCTGTAAGAATATTAAAGTGATGTTCAAAGAATATGCAAATCCAGGAAAACTAGGGAATTTATTAGGTATATGACATAACATTATGAGGGATGATGCAGAAAACAGACTTAATGCTGAGGGTGCCTGTACTGAAAAACAGAAATGCTTTGGTGTGGTTTGTAGCCATGAGCTTTACTGATTATATCTCTATTGAATAAATACTGGTGTAACACTCCAATACTCAGACGCCAGGCAGCCACTCTAGAATGGATGCTGGATTCTCCTTTTACTCTTCGTGTACTACAAATTTCTGATAAGAATACTGGAAAGAAGTTGCAAGGGTAGTGCAGTGGCCATCTTAAGGAAACATGTTTTAATTTATGAGTCTACCAGAGCTAAAGCACACTTAGTACACTTTTTTCTATCCATAAGCATGACCGTATTTACACAGGATTATTTCTGTTTCCCAAATGTATACCCCGTGATAACAATCGAATTATCTATTAGTAGAGAAGGAAAAATTTTCACCTGTAAAATACTATATTTATTCTATTTTGTTTAAAATTATGCAAGTATTTTATCTTCTCTTTCTGCCCTTACATTTCTCTTCTATTTCATCCCATTAGAATTGTGTTTCCCGACACACTTGATAGTTGAGTCTCTGAGCAGATGTGCTATGAGGAAAGCTTTCGTTCTTTTTTTGTAGTTGCTCTTTCTTACAGGACTTAATTGTACAGCTAGTTTTCGTATCATTGAGGAATGTGGTCAGCACTATTTTATGGCAGTCATTGTTACAGTCTGCACTTGCCAGTGGTATTCCCCTGCTTGAGCAGGGAGGTTGGGCTAGGTGACCTCCAGTGGTCCCTTCCAGGCTCTACCATTCTGTGTTTCTGTATTGTGACTGCTCAATGCATACATTCGATTAGGGAAATTCATTCCACCTGAAAGATGTAAAAGGGACATTAATTTCTCTAAGAGACAGAAAAACAAAGAAAAGATGGAAGTTTTATTTTTATGTGATTTATCAGCTGGGAAGTGAATTGTAAAGCACAGAGCAGGAAAAGTTCTGAATAAGGTGGTGGCAGGAACAGGCAGTTCAGACCCACTGTTCTGAGGGGAAGAAGAAGTTAATGTTTTCAAAAAATGACTTAACCACCTTCACTGAGATTTGGGTAGCAAAGGATGCAAAAACCTGTTAGGGCTGTGTTTGCCAAGAGCCTTGCTTGGCTACTCCTAATTAGTCATCCAGCTCCCACTGATTCCAGTGGGAATTGAGTACCATGGCTCTTTGAGCATCTGAGTGTAGCAGAACACCTGTGTTTGGTTTTTCAAATGTGCTTGGTTTAAGGATGTATTTACTAGAAATATTTGGTCTCAGCACCTAAATTTGTCATGAAAATGGGGTCTTGGCTTCTAAACAGCAGGAAGTGCTTCACAGTATCCTGCTTATAGTGTGGGACTGTTATAAATCTGTAGCTGAGAGGTCAGGCAGCCTTGTGCCCTAGAAGTAGAGGAGTGAAGTGTGGCTGGTTCCTGGTTGTGCCCCTTCTGACCTGGGGAGCAGGAGCTTAGTCTCTGGGACCCAGCTGTTGTCGGATGGGGCTCTAGATACCCCAGCAGTGTAGGCTGCCTTTCATCAATGCCTATTAATCCCTTCTTTGAGAAGGTCTCACTTGGAGATTGTTATCTTAAATAAACTAAGGGAATTCAGGGATGGAGGAGACTCTAGGAATGGACAAAAGGAAACAACAGATGCATTATTTGTTATCTTCTTTACTTTCACATGGGACTTCCCATTTTGTTTGCAACCTGTGAATGATTTGGGCTGGAATATCAAATTGATGATATTGAAATTTGCTGCTGGTTGCAGCATCAGTGATACCAGCAAATAACTCAGCCCTCCTAAGAGAAGATTTGAATCTTTTAGATACTCATCCAGAAAATGAAAAAAGAAATTTTATATAGACAAATATCAAGCAATAGACCAGGGGGAACAGAAAACACATGAAATGAAATGGGTTCAGCAACCACACAAAAAAGTTGTAGAAGAATGGCAGTTGGAACAGCATACGTTACTGCTGTTACTGTACAGCAAGAGTTTTTATTCCTTGCCTTGAATATCACATTTGGGTTTGCTTTGTAGGTCTGCGTGTGAAAGGACATGGTGCTGAAAGAAACAAAGATAGTTTAATACACTGACAGTCAGCACCGGCAGCCAAGTGCACAGAAATAGCTTTTGCCTGGATTGGTTATGAACATGCTGCAGGGTCTAAAAGCAGCGTGCTGTCATGAGCACAAGATGGATTAAGAATAACCAGATGTATCCAAAATCCATCAGAACGTGACCAAGATCAGAGCCTTGCCAACATGTGGCTCCGTAAGCAGTGGCACTGGACACTGCCGTGTTAAGGCTAAACACAACTGTAGTGTCAGTGCTAGTCAAAGGTTACTCTTTATGGGCACAAATTCAAGACACTGTTTTTTCTGTCTCTGTAGAAGAGTTGGGACTGAAGAGGTGCTTTGAAATGTGGAGGTGTGGCCTTGAGAAAAACTAAATGCCAGGCCCTGTTGGCTCAAGGGCCTTTTTCCTGTCCAGTTTTGTTCATATCCTAAAGGGACAATCACTGCTGATAATTTGCCAATGCCTATTTTGTAGATCAGAAAGTGATAGTTTGCGTAATGTTTAACTTAACCCATAAAATTGCTTCCTTCCGGAGAAGAAAAGTTTAGTGGTTAGTGCAGGGGATTGGGAAATCTGCTCCTTACTGGCTCATTGATTTATTTTGTGATGTTGGAAAGGCCTCTTACATCTCCTGGCTGTATCTGCAGTATGATTGCAGAGGTATGGTTTCAGAGATTTGTAAAGAGGATTTGACTCTGGTAAAGAAACCCCGTTCCTTCTATAGTATAATTCAAGAAATGACCAGTTAGAAAAATAATTTGTTTTTAAAATCCTTGGTCAACATTGGAAGAAACATTACTTCCAAAATCTGTCAGGAAAGCTTGTTCTGCTGGTGTTTCTGTGTTTTCTGTATGCAACACCAGTTAGGGAGCCAAAAGAACAAATGTATTCATCTGGCAGTGGGAGAAACCTGTGCTAATGAGGCAGGATTGGAGCAGAACCAAAATAGCTGTGTTTAGAGGTTATCAAGTTTGTTGGGAAGGCTTTAGGGCACCCGTTATTCTTCAGCCCATACTTCCAGAAATGTTTGGCTCAGCACCACAGGATCTTCCAAAAGTCTCTGTTTAAAGACATGATGCTTGGTGTGATGCCTCAGAATAGGGGCAGCCCATAGGGTTGAATCACCCATGCTGATAAATACTGAAGAGATCTTTAGGTCCATGCAGAAGAGAAGCATCCGGTCCCACTATCCTTTGCAGATATGCCTGTAACTGAGGAGAGGAAGAGGGATGGGGACTTCCTCTTCTTATCTGGATTTCTTGTTCTGGTGAGCCCCTGCTAGCAGGTTAATCGCACTTACTGAGATATCTGTTGCTGTTGATTCATGACCTGCCAGGCAGGACAAGATGGGGTGGAGTTTTCATTAACATGACAGAATTGAATATAGCCTGTCTCTTCCTGTGTGTCATGTCTCTGAAAAACAAGGATAGGCAGCTTATGTTACAACTGTAACTATGTCGTGGAGAAGAATCCGGCTTGTCATTGCTATGTCTATGTTTAATATGGCTGCACTATTGTTTAATGAAGAACTTTTTTCACTCTGAAGAGGAGGGCACTAGGGACAAATGTACTTAATGGGATGTTTGCTGCCAGGGTGATCAATTATGCCCTCAAGATGCCTGGGGTCAGATGGGAGTTTTCAGTGCTTTGCACTTCCTATTGTTGATTGCTGTGTAATTCTGACTTTGCTTATCTGGAGAGTCCCTTTATTTTTAATGCTGTTGGGGATCAGTAGCCTCACTGGTTATAAAGAGTGTTTTTCTCATGTGCATGTGCCTAGTGCAACCCTAGATGTGATCCTGAGCTGATTGAGGGCAATGTTAAGGGGCATCAGGCTGTACTATGTGTTACAAGGGAAGGCATTGCTTAAAATGTGTTTTATTCCTGTTGACTACAGGCCAGGTGGAGTTGACATCTCACATTTATTTAATGTGGAGCATTTCTGTCTAAACACCAGGAAGTAGGGGTGATGTTCCTCCATAAAAAAGACTTTGAAGTCTGAGAGTCTCTGTTACTGCCCTTAGCATCCAGCAGTTGCCACTGAAGAGAGAGCAGGAAGCATTAGCAATTGAAAGTGCTGAGCAACAGGTAAAGCAAGTCAGGTCTCTCTAGAGAGCCACTTCCTCCTGCTTTGGGTCAGGGTGGGAGCTGGGCTTACCTTCTGGTTTGGCTGTATCATAACAGTGCATTAGACAATTACTGGTTGGTGTACCTGGCTTCACCTGCTCACCCCATGCCATCAAAGGATTTGTGCTGGAAAAACATTGCATACACAGGGCTTGTTGTTTTGTGTCCACAGAATTTTGCATTCAGCTCCCAGTGCTGTTGCTGTTTAAAGTCTTGTTTGTAGGAAGCCTGAAAAGAGAAAAAAACCCATTTGTGGCAGTAAGCAACCATCCCCTGGAGTGCTGCACATGTCAGAGATGATCTGTTTTGCTCTCTCCTTCTGCCTCTTGAGGAATAGGGTGCCTTCTTTAGGATTTAGGATGTATAAAAAATACCAGACCTCAAGTAGCTCTGGCTGTTGGAGCCCCAGTGATCTATTGGTGGATTCATTTCCACCCTTTCCATCTTCTTGACTGGTCTGCAGCTGACTGTCTTTCATGCGTGCTGTTCCCAGAAACACAAGCAGAGGATCAAATAGCAACATGTTTTGACTCCAAACTCTGGTGTGACTTATCATGTTATCAAAGCTTTTGATTTAATTGAAATTTCACAGATAACCCTAGACCTGCTTTTAAGTGCAGACTCAAGTGCCAGTGGGAATTCAATTAAACCTTCCCCCTACCATCACCTTTTAATGCCTGCATTTTGTTTGGGAGGTTTATGGAAGGGATTTGCTACTGCTTATCTCAAGCTAGAGCTGGGTGCCTGGGTTCAAAGATACCCTTTGTCTTTCGGCCACTTTCTTTTTCCAGTTATGCCAGAGTTTGATTGGAACAACCCTACTGACAGTAATGGACTATTTGAGATTGACGCTGACGTAAGGATTGCAGAATTTGTTGTGTTAGAAGTAGAATTCTTTCCTTGTTTCCATTTACATCTCTTAAAACAATTGGCATAAGCTCAGGAAAGATGTTCATTTAAACAGACCTCAGATATATTCTGAATAGGGGATTGATTGTGGCTTTGCAATACTTTAGTCTAATCTAATAAAAGCTGGTTATTTGCTGGATTCTTGCAAGCTGTATTTGCTTCCAAGCTCCAAGGAGTTTTAATAGCCACTCCAGTAATGCTGACTGCAGTGCACTGGGGTGAACCTCAGAACACTGTATATGTCTGATTACATTTGCTTTCAATTACAGTCTTGTGGGTTTGAAAAATCAGAGCAGTTCAGGCTCATTTGGGAACCACCGCAAAAAATCACTCGTAACCTGAGATACCCAGTGCTTGAAAATATAAAAGAAGAGGAAAATATTGAATGTTGTGGGCCAAAAAACGTCTATTTTGCTTTATGAGAAGAGATCCATTGCAACAACTGTGGGGTTAAGATGTCAGGGGCACCATATCTAACAGATAAACCTTTTCCTTTTCCATCCAAGCATGCTGGGCATGACGTGTGAGTGACTCAGACCAGAGACAGAGTTCATCAGAGACTTGAAGCTGTCCTGGTTCACTACTGAATTAGCAATGTTGCCATCTTTGCTGCTCCCTTTTGGATAGGTTGCTGGGTCTTAGTCCTTTTTCTGATGATGATAACTTCACCAACATTGTCCTCTCTTGCTAGGGGAGCTGTAGAGTTCTTGAGGATGTTAAGTTTAAATTGATCTTATTTCCATCAAAATGCGCTATCTTGCAGACTTGTTGAATAACCTTCAAATCTGGCTAAATGAGGAGCTTTCTTTTCAGGAAAATATTTTTCCAATAATGAACCTCTCAGTTCCTGTTGAAATGTGGTCTCAAAACACAGAATTTGGGTTGTTTTCATCAGCCCTACTAGCAGCAGAATGGCTGTACAATGAACAGATACGTACATCCTGCAGATGGTTTTGCAGATGACCCCTTCTGCTGTGGTGTACGGGTCCCTGGGTGCTGCGTGGCTGGGACTTGGTCTGTCATTCACAGTGCTGCAGTGTGTCTGGTCCTGCCTAATGCTTCACTCTTCCAGCTGTGGGAGAGTATCAATCACGTGGCCAATGCCTTTTCCCCTTGCCAACATCTGTCAAGCAAAGAAAGGGTTCATGAGCACATGAAAGATTAAGCCCTGGCACAGCACTTTGAGGCATTTGGGACATTATGAATATTTGCTAAATAAAAGAGGAGTGGGGAGGGTTTCACTGTGTTAAAGCCCAGTCACAGCACTGTCCCACCAACAGTGGTGCAGTGAATTTTCACCCCAGGTGAGAAGAATCATTTCAGCTATTCTGAACTTAGGACCAAAAGGTGGGGGTGAGGCTGTCATCAATCTCCTGAAAATAATGGCAAATGAAAACAGTGTTCAGACTGAGTAACTAAGGTAGCTCTTCCTCTGTAGTAGGGACCAGTATGTATTGTCCATGCTCTACATTTCTTCATACATGATGGGACAGTTTAGCAACACAGCTCCTAAATTTGGGGAAGCATGTGGGTAATAAAGCTGAATGCTTTCCTTTCTGTGGTCCCAATAATAATGTTCTTTAGCTGGCACAAAACCTTTACAGTTCCAGTATGGGGTAAGCTGGATGCTGAGGCATCTTGCTCAGTCTGGATTTTTTCCTTCACCTCCATACATATCTTTACAGTGAAGCTAAGGTCCAGGGGCAACTAGAGAAAGCTGCAAGAGTCATTTACATCCCTGCAAACAGCTTTAAACTCTGCCATCAAGAGGTCAATGGAAAAGTATCTTATTGTTTGCCGGGTCATCTCAATGCACAAAGCAGAGCTCTGTTGGACATGCACTAACAATGTTATTAATGTTCATGATGCATCAGTGTCATCCCCTGAGGGGAGGAGGAACCCCCGGTGGCTGAATTGCACAGGCCATACTAGCCAATGAGATGCTTTTCTTGCCAGGCCTGACAAATAAGCTTCTGTTAATCTTCATTGTTGTTTTCATGCTCATCTGTGTGTTCTGAAGGGGGTTGTTTTAGGGATGCTTGACTGAGGTATGGCAGGGTGACTCGTGCCAGTTAGCAAGCCGGCTCCAAAGGTGAGCTGGGACTTTAAGGGGCAGCTCAGCAGATGAGGAGGAGGACTTGAATCCCTTCAATAACATAGTATGTTGGAGTGTATAGTTGCAAGAAGTAAGAGTTCTGCAGAGGACGGAGATAAAAGGAGGCTTTCAGGCAGGAGAGAGGATTCCTGCCTTTTCCAGATGTAGCATTTGCATTTGGAGGAGAACTGCCAAAAGGCCAGGCTGATGAAGGATGCTTTGTGATGCTTCCAGCCTGTGAAAAAAACACAGTGCTTTGAAAGTTAGGTGCTTATGGATTATTAGGCAAGGGATGAAATAAGCTTCGTAAGATCCCTTTCCCTCTCTTGTGGAAGCCCAGTCTCCAATGCATCATATAAATAGTTCAATTTTTTCCTTCCTTTTTTGTCTGCTTTCTTTTAAGGCTTTTTTTCATTTTCTTTCCTCAATCATTTATCGACCTCATAAATCAGAAAATTTTGTCCATGTGGATTTATGACAAGCCTTTTATATTTATTTTTTTTTGTTGACAGGCTTATAAACTACTGAGCCCTGGTTTACTGCCCAATAAGTCCTGATCCCTGGCAGGATAAATAATGTTCGTGAGAAAAGATTGAATTAATATCAGCAAACAGAGAATGTTTGGCTTTTGCAAACAGATGTTGCTTTCTGCCATGATAATGTTCTATCCTAGTACATGCTCAGAAAATCTCCAATCTTATCTCCGTTTCAGATACATTCAAATCAGATACACTCACATGCCAGGGAACTGTGTAAGTAGAACTTACTGTGACTATCAGTTTAAGAGCTGTGATTATCAGTTTAAGAGAGCACTGGCCCAAAATAGACCATTTAACAGCTTGGGGTCTTAATGGTACTTTGAAATTTTCCTGAAGAAGTTTTGCCAGTCGTGTCTGCTTCTTCTTTTAAGGCTTTATTTTTAAAAGATCAAAGCAAATTCCTGATTGTGAATGAGTAGGACACGGCCCTACAGAAAACATTTCACCTCCAGAGTAATGCAACTGGATAACATTAAACTTGCTGTCAGCCTTATCCTGAGAGTGGCCCTCCTCCTCCAAACATTTATGCACATGGGTAGATTTCTGCACAGTGAATAACTGTATTGAATTCAACGGGAGCACACGTGCACCCAAAATTATTTGTGTGTGTATTCATGGGTATGTTTGTTTGATGGGAATGAAAACTTCTGGAGAGGGCTGGGATATAAAGGAAGTTCATTCATCAGTAACCCCCTCTGCAAATCGTATTAACCCTGGAGATGGACATGTGTGGAATACATGCACATAGGCTTTGGGGCCAGCACAACAAACTTAACTTGAACTAAGCCACCAGCTTTCAAGGGACAGAGGTAGGTAACATCTGTTCTTGGAGACTCCTAAACACAGACATCACACAGCAAAACCACCAGAGAGGCTCTACTGGCCTGAACATACAGAGGTTTTATATAGCAGATAATTTATGTGCACCCTAAATGCTCTTTATATACATTTATTTTTACTAATATTTCATAAAGAAAACCAAAAAGGGCTTAAAAGCAATCAGGTATGTATCTTCATCTGCGTCTTTGAGGGGATCTTTTAATTGTGTAGCTTGTAAAATCAATGGAGCACCAAGACAGTCTCCATAAGGGAATGCAGCCACTTGTAGACAAAGCAGTAAGCACAAGGCTATGCAAATACCTTTCTGGGGCTGTACGTGCTGTAAAATCCTGTCAGATACCATTTTCACTGTGGTTTGTTCTGTTCAGCTCCATTATCAGAGGGAATTCAGCCTCTGAGCAGGGTTTGGCAGGTCTCACTCCTGAATAAAGGATTAGGCCATTGTAAGCTGCCTAGTGTGTGTTGTAGGCAATTGACTGACTGTCTTGTATTTTACATACGTACATAAATGTTTTACCAGACATTTTAAAATTGTTCTTTGTTCTTATCTCTTACTTTCTTTTTCGCTTTCTTACCATCGCTGACTGCATCAGCTTCTCTGCCTCATATTGACACCTTTTCTTGTGTCATTAAACTGTATCTGTGGGTTTATTATCCTTACATCACTTGGATTTTGGTTTTTTCCTTCTTAATATGTTCTGTCCTCCTCCTCCCAGCATTGCTGCACTCATTTCTATTTGTCCCAGTGGGACCCTGTATGCCGGGTCTATTTCTTCTATCATTTTCTCTCTTCCCCATATCCTTTCATCCCCAGTCCCACATAAGAGATAACAGAGAGAGGATAAGAGTGTCCTGGGCACAGGCAAGATCCTGAGGCTGAGGAAAAATAGAATGATAGAATAGTTAGGGTTGGAAAGGACCTTAAGACCATCCAGTTCCAACCCCCTGCCAGAAGCAGGGACACCTCACACTAAACCATGCCACGCAAGGCTTCATCCAACCTGGCCTTGGACACAGTCAGAGATGGAACACTCACAACTTCCTTGGGCAACCCATTCCAGTGCCTCACCTTCCTTATATCCAATCTAAACCTCCCCTATTTAAGCTTTAACCCATTACCCCTTGT